>JAPYYV010005228.1:0-16818 GCA_030522625.1 Copidosoma aretas | reverse complement strand
GGCGCAAAATTGCACTTTGCGCCCTCGGCAAGAAAAATAATATACGAGACTCGGGCACAAAAGTAAAACAAGCTCATGTTTGTACTTTGTGCCCTAGTGACGTAATGTACTATTTCTAAGCCTTATTATCAACCAATTTTCATCTCAAAAACGTCCTAAGATGTATTTAAGATAAGAATGAGTTCGCCCAAATCCGTAGGAAAAGTTATGAACAAACGCACTACCAGCCCTGAGTTATGAGCAGCGTTCAAACCTCAGTAAGATTTCTGTTTGGATTGCCCGAAAGACAGTTGACAAACAATGAAATAAGAAAAGTATGTACGGACAAAAACTTACTATACGGGTAGAGATCCTGTACTCCTTAACGGAGCAGACACACCCGAATATGGAGCTAAACCAGGTGACTACGCCACAGTATAATAGCACATAGATGGCGCGCGCAAGTAGAGTGCAGTCCGTGAAATAGCCGGCGTAGTTTACGCTGGTCAAGAATGAGTTGATCGACAGGCTCATTAGAGTTATTCCGCTGATCTGTAATATTTTTAATTTATTATGAAGTTGATGATTTTTTTATAGTTTCGATGACAAAAAAAAACCGATAACATCGCTATTTGTTGTAAAATAAATAGTAATGACAAAAAAAGAGCATTCACTCGCAGTATCCCTTGAAGGTGAATATACTGAACACTCCATTCAATACAATAATAAAAAATAAATTTTACTTTCGTTCATATACATCACAGTTAACAATGTGGGACAAAAAAATTGTATCGAAAGTGATTGGCATACTGTTTGTATGAACAGGAGAATAATTGTAAATGGTTCTTCATAAATCATTATGTTTGGAACAATTACTCATAGTAAGCCATTTGTTGTTTTCAATACTTGTAATATTACTGCTGTAAAACTTTGCGTACGGCATACTGATCGAAGGCATTAAATCATTTTACATGCAGCTACTAATTTACAAAATATTAAAACTATGTTGAAAAGATAATCTCCAGCGTCTGTATCAAGTTATTGGCTATAGGTGCAAATGATGTGTTGCCCTCAGTTGGGGTCTCTTTTACATTCAAGTTTAGTTCTGGCTAAGTGGCTACTACACGGGCGCAATTTCAGGTTAGCAGCTGAACGGCTATTGGCCTAGTGCAGAACTAGTGGCGATCGAATAAACGTAGAGAAGTTACGTTAAAACTATTCATGGAAAAATTCGGCATATTTGAGTTATGTTCTGGATACTGTCGGTAATATATATAGCTATACTCGGTTATGCTTCCACTGGTACCCGCTTATACTCACGCTGCAGTAGTTTCGCGTATCCCTTCCCTTCAGCTGCACGAGGCCAATAGGAAAGGCAGTACCCCCTCTATCTTTGTACATACGACCGCGCTGCGCACCCTGCGATCGTGGCGAGAGACACATCGATAAGACTGGTCGGTGGTCACCCTAATACGTATTACGGGAACATAGCATTCTTATTACTTACTTACAGCGATCAGCACTGCCAAACGGAAGGTACGCCGCTTACAGTGTGTTTCGTGAAGAAGCTTACCCAGCTAGGCGAGCAACGGACGCAACGGTTCGATCGAGTACTTCGATATCGCGATTGAGTTCGAGTTTTAACTTTTACATTACCTAAGATGTACACAACAAAGTAAAGAAAATGTATCATACTTCCCGCCACACAGGGAAAGAGACAGTCAAAACTCGAACTCAATCGCGATATCGAAGTACTCGATCGAGACCCTGTACTCCTGAAATGTTTCCAGTGTATGACTGTACATACGTGTCAATTAAAATAATTCATACAAAAAATACTTTTCTTTCAAAAACGTCAATACTAACTCAGAAAGAAGTTACTGATACTGACACACATGAGTGGTTAAACTTTTTACTATACTGCGTCGAAAGATATAACTTTCTTCTCGCTTTGCAGGAAGAAAATTCGACCTTTCGGCGCAGGATTGGTGAAACAGTTTATTACTTAGCCAGGGAGGAGAAATAACAAATGTATCAGATCACAGGCATTTGACGCCCGCGGCAAAGCCTAAATTGAATATATTCAATTATGAACTATCCCTTTTATGACGGGAAATAATAAATGTTCTTTTTTCCTCCAAAAATCCTAGATACCTATTTTTCCCCCAAAAATCCGAAATGTCCGAAATTTTGCCCATAATTTCAAATGTATCTTTTTATCAAGAGTTATTACGTTTCTTAGCGCTGAGCTTGGATATATAATAATATATTCCTTAGAGATGACGATACATTCGGCAAATCTACTTTTAATAAAAAGACACTGTTGTTCATGTCACTTTTTATTAATATAACATGTTCATGTTTTAACAAGGGTAGAAATGAAATATATGTGACCATTATAAGTATCTTATAACCGGCTCGTTCCACTTCTTTCAGTATTGAATATCAGACCAATCAGGTACATGCTCTCTAGATACCAAATTCAAAGAAATAATACAAAAAAAGCGATGTAAGATTTTCAGTAATAATATACACTCTGCAAAAGGAGTGATTTATGACAAAATTTGTTTTCTAAAATATATAATTCCGAAATCTGGTTTAAATTTCAGAAAAAAAAAACTTAGTTATATTTACAAGTCGTTTATTAAAGATAATTTTTTTATCATTTAATTTCTGCAATTTTTTTTTTATTAAAATGAGATAATTCTGGGGAGAAAGTACAAAAATTGAGGATTCAGGAATGATTTGAAGAAGTCTAAGCAGCATATGTACCGACAAAAAGTATTATTCGTAAAAAACAGTTTATGCAGCTGAGATAAAAATATAAATCAAGCACTAATTAAAATCTTTTTAGAAATTATGACATAATTATTAAAACTGTAATTGTAATATCCAACGTGCTTAAATCCTTTTGATTACACAGGTTTACAGAAAAAAAAAACTCATGTATCAAAGACAATACTAGGCTATTTTGATCCATTTTAACATGCTAAATCTGAATCTAGTCTGAATATGAAAGTCTAATAATCTCTATTTCGTTAGGATTTTTTTTATCCATAATTTCTAATAACAATAAGACCGAAAAACCGCATTTTTCACATAAATCATAAATTAAAAAAAAATCTTGACGCTTAGACAACAATAACAACTGCTATAACTGCTGTACACAGCATATTATTTCTGTGAACTGAGTTAGGAAAAATAATTTTTTTCATATTATCCGAAAATTCATCAATTGCAAGTTTACCAAAGATACTTTGGACCACTTTCAGACTAATGCTTTATAAGATTTTTGTGAGTGAGGAAATATTTTTAATTTGAAACATTTTTTTTAAATTTGTTTACTTTGAGAGTAGTTTTCACTCTTTATATCTTTTATCTTGCACTTCTTATCAATGTATAACATATACCCTTAATTTAGAAAATCATTGTATAATCCTACAATCTGAACCCTAAAGTGTAAAAATCGAAACTGAAAAGTGTAATTTTCATAATTTACACTTTATAAAGTTAAAGTGTACTTTTCGTAATTGACACTTTATAGAGTGTACTTTTCGTAATTCACACTTTATAAAGTGTACTTTTCGAAATGCACACTTTATAACGTGTACTTTTCGAAATTCACTCTTTATAACGAGAAACGGTATATTTGTGTATATATATACATATAAATCCGACACAATTGTTAAATAATCGTATAGCGTACAAAAATATATCTATTAAAAGCAGTTATAGATATAGGCTACTTCTTTGATACCATAGTGATGGACTTCGAGGAAGTCTATATCTTATATTTATATATGCCAATCAGCTATGTATTGTCCCAATACTCCTTATATTTGTCTGCTTACTCACTCCAAGCTCACTGTTCGATACATTATGCTTCATGTCTTATTTTTAAAGTTAAGAGTTTCAAAGCTAGAGTTTTTGTTTGTATATTGTACTCGCGTGTCACTGCATAAATGTTACCTTCATCGCTTTCAAACAAGCTTTTATTTAACTTATTTTTCTGTGTGTCTGGCAGGGGCAAATGTTGCGAGCGATTTTTGGATGAAATTTGGCACACACCTTTAGTTCTTAAGACAATGTAATAGTATATTATAATGTGATGTAATATAACATAGTATATTTAATATAATAAGTCTAATATGGTGGCCAAAACGAAATCCCGTTTCTTTTCACGACTTCCTTCATGAGGAAATTAAATGAAAGAGTGTGACGAGTAGAACATACTGGTATAATGATAAAGTAAGAGTATTTTGACAACCTCAAAAATTTTATAAAAACTCCAGAGATTTTAGGAAGCTTATAAAAGACTAAAAAGTAGAAAAATAGAATGGAAAACAAAAATTTTCTAAACAATCTTTCATTCATTTTGCTAACAAGTATAAATAATTGTTTTATACTCCATCATTATGGTATCAAAGAAGTAGCCTATATCTTTAAACTGCTTTGAATACATATATTTGTTATACGATATCCAATTATTGAACAATTATATTAGATTTATATATATATATATATATATATTATATAGGTGTACACACACATACAAATATATTTAATCTCGATATAAAGTGCAAATTACAAAAATTACACTTTATAAAGTGTAAATTTTGAAAAGTACACTTTATGCAGTGTGAATTTCAAAAAGTACATTTTATAAAACGTGAATTTCGAAAAGTACACTTTATAAAGTGTGAATTATGAACAGTGCACTTTTCAGGTTCGATTTTTACACTTTAGGGTTTAGAGTGTAGATTTCGAGAAATTGTTTAATTTCAGTGTACTTAGGAAAAGTTGTATACCCAACAAACATGATTTAATTATTATTCATATCTCGCATTGCATAGTATTGCAATACAAAGTAATTCCAACTGTGACTAGTATATAAAAAAAAAATTGGAAAACAAATTTATAATTTTTTTATTGTATGAGAGTAGTTTTAATTGCTAGTGATCAGAAGAAAATATTTTATGTTTCAGCTAATACATGCTTATTTTGTCAAATTTAGATGTTTTTTTGATAGGTGGAATTTGAAAAAAAAGTTCCTTTGTAAGCGCTCTTGTGTCCGGTAATCGCCCTGGAGAGATGCAAATTATCAAAAAAAACTACTATTGTTGAGAACAACACTAACAAGTTTCCCTATTTCTTGTTTGCACACACATACATTAAGACAATTATAACCTGTGTGTTACAGTGTTCTGCGTGTATAACAAATCAATATTCATATTAATACAATACGTGTAACTTACGAATAAGACGAAATTCATAAAGAACAGGGAGTAGTGCAAGAAAATGCTCCAGCAATTGTGTTCCTTGCCGAAAGTCATCGTTTTATCCTTCAACTGTTACACAAGTGCGAGTGTTTTCTATTCCGACGAATACACCACCACAATGTAAGTATGTCTGCTTTTACCTGTAATATCAAATACAAAAAGCAATTATTTATTTTATATTTTCTTTACTTCTGCCTCTTTCACATCTCCAGAGATTACTAAAATATATATTGTAAGTCCTGATTGATATTTTTGAAACTGATTTTTGGTTTAAGTTGTACAAATTTTCTATTGAAATATTGCTATATTTCTGTATTATTGGGAGTGAGAATGACATGTGCTGCCCTCGTTTCGGGGGAATCTACATGTTATATCTTATGGCAAAAAATTAGTTAAAGCGGCCGCCGTCGGCATTCTGGGGGAACCTCCATAAGATCACATGTTAAAGTGACAGTCAGCGCCATTCTTCCCTCCAACTTCATTCTCGCTCCCAATCAGGAATACGTAAAGCCGTGAATTGGATGAGAATTGTATGAAAATACTTAACTAATTTGTATGTATGACTTCTAACATAAAAATGTTCAAATAATTTATTCTCGACGTGTCAGTATAATCATCTAGCACAATTAAGTCATCCAGAAAACTAGTTGTGTGACTGCATAACGTGTGGATCAAATTAGTCATCGCTACTGTAGCGGAGACACACTGATAAAGAAGGATCTTAAGTGGTTTTAGTCATTGATGGTGATAATGTAAGCCATGATGCGGTTTTGAGCACAATTGGAACTGCCGTGTGTGAAAGTGTCACTATCTATGTGTGTGTCACTCGAATGATACGCTTGTACTGTATTGCCATTGTGCGACGGTGCGCTATCGATAGGAATATTAAACACATCAATCATTGTTATGCTTTGCACAGCTTAATTCATGGATGATGCAATTGACAGTATACTAGGAAATTTTAAAATATAAGAGTTCAAGTGTTGCTGGATAAAATCATTTTGACTTATGGTAATACTTCGCTGACTAAAAAAATACGCATTTGTGACGTGATTTTATCTAATTATTTCTTCTCTGTTTAAATATTTTGAAAAGGCAGTAAAAATAATAACGATGGAATGAAAATTAAAAAAAATATCACAAATAATACGTAGCTATTGGATTAGAAAATATCACATACATTTTTTCAGAATTTAAACTATTCGTTTGATTAAGAAGTTCTCAAAAAAATAATTACATGAGTAAATTTCTGTATTATTTACAACATACTTAAATTTTGGCACAACTATCAGTACATTTTATGAGAAATAAAATCGTAAAGTTGGTTGCTTATACACAGGTTCTTATCAGACTGTCGCTGTGAAATGCACTGTTTTTATCATAACTTTGACAATTTGATTAGAATCTTGCAAAAAACGAAATTGTTATTCTTAATCATAATTAGCATCATATAATAAAATTTAAGAAAGTCTAGCGGTACCGTTTTGAAGTTATGATAATTTGAAGTGTGAGCGTAGTGCTTTTAGTGTATCTGTATAGTGCGGAATAAATTAGTTTGCATCATTATTCAAGAATAAACAAATTCAGAAAATTTTGTTTACAAAGATTAACTTTTGAAATGGACTGTAAGGTAATAACCCCCTTAAAACTATTAAAACTGATAAATTAACTATAAAAAAAATAACTGGGCAGTCAAAACTATTCTTAGTTATGTATGCGATATAAAAGATATAATTAAGATTAAGATTACAGCTCGACACGTATGATACGATATTTCTAGTCACAGGTCCGAGAGATGCATCTCTCTAATATATTCATATCGTACAATAGACAAAACAATTGACTGTGTACTTTTTAATCATATTTTTTTTCACTGGAATTATATCCCCATTCCCGCGCTAAGGTGAACGAGCTTGGTTATAAGGCGGCGGCGTGGCCGTCTGCTTTCAGTTGTTTATGCAGCCTCTCTATCTGTCTCACTCTTTCCTCTACCTCCTTTTGCAGGCTGCAGAAACAATTCGAATATAAATACTGTATCTTTCATCGAACCATCTCAACTGGCTTTAAGTGTAAGTATATGCTTCGAAATGTATTTGTCGCCTAACAATTATATTGTATTGTACACGCATAGGCTTGCTTTGACTTGAATCGTTTAGTGTGTACTTTTACGTTATGTGGGACTACCTTCTTTAAGGTTAGGTTGTAACACAAATGATAAATATAGTGTTCTTCTATACATACTTATATTAAAAGGATGGTTTCAATAATTCCTGTAATAAAGGAAATTTGTTTAATTTCAAAAGAGCACTTACGTTTGTACAGTTAGGATATCAATCTTAACATCAAACGATTGTAGTCTTAGCCAAGGTTACTACAAATTTGGTGAACAGAGTATATAGCCTTTGATTTGGTGGATTAATATTTCCTCAAGTCACGAGATTACAAATTCGACCCGACAATTATTCCTTGATTTTTGTTTAAGTTGAACCTACAAATTCGCCAATTTTTTCTGATATAAATTACTAATTAAATCTCGTTGGACAATTTTAAAACTTAGAACGGGTTCTAAAACGCGATCTACACGACTAGCGCTTAAGAAACTATAATGCACTAATACTATACTAGATGTAGCTTCCGTACTGATATACTTCGTTAGGAGTGATATCACTAATAACGAAAGCTATTATAAGTACGTGCCATGTAAAATCGAAATAAGAGTATTATTTGTCAGAGTCAGTAATTTGTCACTGGTGCATAAATAATTTTAAGAATGGTCGCGAGTTTCGCAGCAGACCTAGCAGAGGGGTTGAAGAAAGGATATGTTTTTTCCATGCCTTTTACACACAATACCAATAAATTTTAGTTTAACTTAATTTACCGAGCTTGGTTTTAACATTACTTTATTTAAAAATAATACAAAGAAAATACTGAAAAAATTCAAAATATTTTAGACACTTAAAAAAAATTTTCCAAGTTTAAGAACCATCTCTGCATTTTCACCTAACTCTTCCGACACTTTTGAAAGCATAGACATTATGGTACTTACGCTGATTTAGCCCACTAAAATTGCTTTTATTTGGTCTTTAACCTTCACTCAGTAACATAAACATGATTTTCAATGTTCGAGTAAGTTGGGACAAAAAATTAAAATTCTCCCTTTCGTAAGAACCTATCAAAAGTATATCTATGAAAAAAACTTTTTAGATTATTAGTACTTTTTTCCTAGATCTAGAAGTTTGATACATCTTTTATTATATCTTTTAAAACCATTTATTCGCAAGGGAAGTTAAGATTTTCCGGATTTTGAATAATTTAAGCAGTGGAAAAAAGTTGAATACTTGCTTTTAAAGAGTGAGATGTCGTACTAGTTTAAAACATTATGTTAGATATTAAGTAGCTCGAGAAAAACGATTAATTTCGAGATATTCAAGTATTATAAATTGTCTAGTATAGTCTTTGAA
Source organism: Copidosoma aretas (assembly GCA_030522625.1). NCBI lineage: Eukaryota > Metazoa > Arthropoda > Insecta > Hymenoptera > Encyrtidae > Copidosoma > Copidosoma aretas. Next base: position 8,099 of record JAPYYV010005228.1, on the reverse strand, counting down.
TGAAGCAATAACTTTCAAGCTAAATGAGCATTGGCACAAACTACAGTAAAATTCCAAATTTTTGTAGAGCCCTACTGTAGTATACATTAGTCAAGTTTCCAAAAAACAGTTTTTTGAGCTTATTTACAATTTTTTTAGCAACTTATTCAATGTTCTTTGATAAAATGTATTAAAAATTCTGTGTTTAGTGAGGTGACTCATGAAAATAAAATTTATTTGACTGAAGTATTATACTATCTTCATCGCAGATAAGCCTAAAGTCTGTTTAATTACCTTTCGTTAGTAAGTAACAATGATTCATAAATAATGGATGTCAAATGAAAAAACAAATTACTTTTCGTCACTTTGTCCAGCTATTCCCTGAAACTTTCGTCAATAACTTTCTGAGCTACTAATTAAAGTTCCTCCTCAACACGTATTTGAAATACCTTATGCGAAATCACCGTAAAGCACCGTTTAACTTTTTTCTACACCCAATAACCCGTTTTTTTATGATTCAGTACATAGGTATAATTTTTTTTTATATTATAGTGAACTGCGTCCTACTCGGGACACTCGGCACTTTCGCACTAGGGGAGGAAAGGGGATTTAGTAGGGGGGTAAGGGATGCCGCTCTGCATTCACCAGGTCAAGTCCTGTGGGCGGGGGAAACCACTCGGGAAAAACCCAGCCCGGTGTATTGCCCAAGTTCGGTCCGGGTGCATATGTCCGGGTGTTGGCAGAGGCCCCAGGACTGAACTCTTACCCCTGCACATCTCCTGTTCACGTTGTCCGTAACGTAAGAGGAACAGTTAATCGAACCCCCGGGAAAAAGGCAGCGGAAGCGAATCTCTAGGCCAGGGCTTATTATGTAGCGGGTAGTTACACAAACATAAAAGTTAATTACGGAAATAATATTGAAAATTTTACGAAAAAAAGTTGAAAGGGCGTCATAACTTTTGTAACTGCACTCAAATTCAGTTTTTAAATCACGAACTTTTATTCTAGTGAAGTATTAGTAATTATAAATTTTGTCTTACAATGAGCCCTGCTCTAGGCAAACGGCAAGACTCGAACCAATTCCCACCCCGTGCCCGTGCACTGCTCGTCGGCTCAGCGCAATAAAGAGTCAAGTTAACATTGTGAGCAAGAAGGGGCCAAGTCAGATGTACTTTTTTTTCTTACGATTTTCTGTTGGCTGCACTAGCTGCATTTGGCCTCTTCTACAAACAAGAGCATAAACGCACTTAGACAACCAAATAACCCTACACACAAGAGGTGAATTTATAGATGAACTATTTAGCATTAAATAAATAATTAATAAATTACTAAAGAATAAATAAATAACCGAAATCTCAATGATCCAGTACTCCGAGTAACTTTAACCAAATAACCCTGCATATCAGAGGTAAATTTAGTTACAGTCGCTTGGGGTACTAGGTTATTGGGATTTAGGTTATTTATTTATTCTTTAATAATTTATTGATTTTTTATTTATTGCTAAATAGTTCATGAAAAAATTAACATCTTAGGTGTAGGGTTATTTGGTTATCTAAGTGCGTTTATACTCTCGTTTGTAGAAGGGGCCAAATGCAGCTAGTGCAGCCAACAGAAAATCGGAAGAAAAAAAAGTACATCTGACTTGGCCCTTTCTTGCTCTCAATTTTGACTTGGCTCTTTCTTGCTCATCGTCCTGACTTGACTCTTTATTGCGCTGAGCCGACGTGCTTCATTCCGGAGACCGACGAAACTGCAAGTCTACCGCTGTGCCAACGTGTCGGTCAGTATATGTATATGTAAGGAGGCTCATCACCTTTTTTGAAAGTTGAGCCATTGCACCCAGGTTGAAATCAACGGTGAAATAAGACTCAACGAATCTACAGTTAAAATTTGAGGGCATAGTTACCTATGCTCAGCATGGTAATGTTCATAGCGGATAGTGAGATTCAACAAAACGCTCGCGAAATCGCTATGCTGAGGATAGTAATTTTACCATCGGGCATAAAAATTTTACTACAAGATATGAAAAATACTATGCTTGTGGTAAAATAAATCACTATCCGATAGTAATTTTACTGCAGCATTTTTACAATTTAAATTTTAGCGCACTGTATACCTGTACCATCGCAGTACACTTTTAGGGCGCGTTTGCACGTTCACATTATCGAAGTAATCCTGCAGTTTTGCGAAAACAGAACAACAGTAACATGTAAAGTTGCCCTCAGTCCGACCGCACCGATCGCACTGACTGAGTGTGTCCCCGCCGTCTGCATCGACCGTGACCATGCGTGATGATGAGTTCAAGAATTAAACGTCCGCGCCGTGAGATAAAAAGGCCGACGTCAGTCGAAATTATGTTCGTATGTAACTCCCCCGTGACGCTTGATTAATTGCATTGGCTTGGAAAAAAAAAAAAACAATCGGTGCTCTCGCCAAACCTTTGGTCGATAAACTCCACCCACGCATCGAAACCGTGTGTGTACACACGTACACAAGTGTTATCACGAATAGTTTCAAGTAAAAAGAAGCAAACATTATAGTCACAGTGCCGCTGTTTTTTGTGACTTCGTGACGATGTAGCGCAGGACAAGATGAGGGTATTTGCGCGATCGTCTTAACCAAAAAGAGTGGATAGACAGTGCGCAAAAAAATACGGTCGGAAGGGGGAAGGAAAGACATTCTTCCCTCAACCCTAAGTATATATACAGCTGCAGCTCCGAGACTCTGTTTTCGTCATCATCGTCAGCTGACCGAATGTTTACGCACACCATCGGCAGCAGTATCAGTTGTTTGGGCTGCTGTTACCTCCGGATGAGCTGATGCTGCGCCCGGGGCCGCCCGCGGCGAGAGAGAGCTGAGAGCCAGGCCGAGCTCTCTCGTTTTGTGCACTGCACCTGTGTTTCGTATTAGTTGCATATACCCACATCTCAGAGATCCCAGCCAGCCTCTGGTCTTTCTCTTCTGTATTCATCTCTGCGGTGCATGTCCGGGAGTCATGATGCCGGTGCCACTCATGGACCAACTCCGCGATTACGGCTGGTGAGTGCAGGGGATTTGCGTTATTGACATTTTCAGCTTGTAGTTCAGGCGTGCAGTACTTACTTGCACGGCTAACAGTTAGGTCCAACCTGTCAGAACTTTGGCTCTGTTAATCGAACTTAGAGCTATATACACTTTTTGCTTCATGAATAGGACTTGAGTTTCTAAAGTATAGGTAGTGTTTGAATCATACATTGCTTCGTGCGTTGAGAGCCATTTGGCCTTTGCAGAGGCTGTATTATGCTCGTTATTGCTTTCAGGTACCTGACGGAGCAGGGCTTGGAAATAGTCACTGACTACGGTAACGTCACCGACGTGCAAAAAGTCATCAAACGTGCCATTGATGTGAGTATCTTATCTAGGATTGTTTTCAAATTCAAACGTTGATGATGAGCAGTCCAATAGGAAATTTGTCGTTTGTTCGTTCGACAGTGTGACTTGAAAGAAATTGGTAGCGGCGAAGGTAGCTACCTGCAGAGTGATTTGGTCATGCAGATACAGAAGCTGCGCAATATATCTGCTCCGAAATATAACGAGGAGTCTCGGGGAGCTCCCAGGATGCTCAAGTTTTCACTTACCGATGGCAAAAACAACTATCAGGCCATTGAGGTGGAACACATCTCCAACGTCAAGTGAGTCGTTGTAGTTGCACAATGAAATGTGTGATGGACCAAGAGCTTGACTATATTTTATATTGCTTACAGTTTGAATACACCCCCTGGAACCAAACTGATAATCAAACAAAACACAGCTTCTTTTTTATCTGGGATCATTTTGCTGGCACCAAAAAGCATAGTTCAGGTTCTTGGTGGAAAAGTAGCGCACTTGGTGGAAAAATGGGAATTGAACAAGGTACGTTTCCTTTGAATATACAGGATTTGCGTGATTTCTTACAAACAATGTGGCCAATAAAAATCAATAATTCAATATCATTTAAGAAACTGGCTTCACACAGCAGAGTAAGATCGGTAGAGGAAGGTGGACCACCACCATGGATTCCATTTGGCAAGAAGATAATAAAAATCATGGAGCAAGGAAAGAATTTTAAGGCTCTAGCTGACAAAGAAAAGCCAAGCGAAGAGAATGTTGAGTTTGAAGCTCAGCGCAAGAATGCCATCGCCGAAGCTGCCAAGCAGGGCAGCAAAAAAATATTTGGTGGTGGAAATAAGCAGGTGCACAATTTATTCGTTATACACCTCGACAGGCATTACTTGTGCTATGTATTTTCGTTGTTACTGATAAAAAGGTTTTTTCAGCTCTTGGATCACAGCGTTCAGAAAATTGTCGATCAAGGCTTCACGATAGAACAAGCTGAGTATGCTCTGAAAGTGAATCGAAATAACGTTGACAGAGCTCTAAAGTCCCTACAAAAAAATGACAATAAGTCCAACAGGTATCGAGTGCACGTTTGATTCCACATCTTTAAAAACTCTTCTGCTCGTTCTCACGGGAAACATTTATTTTCCAGCAGTAATATGAGAGAGCCGCGTGAACTGAAGAGTAAACGTGGCGATAAAAAAGGCTCGGAAGAGGTGACCGGTAAGCCGAGCAGTGGCAAGATATCGTTGTTCGACTTTCTCGAAGACAAATTGCCAGCGCAGGCTGAAACGACAGAGTCAAGTAACGCACATTTCTCAGATTTTCACGGGAGAGATAGGTCGGACAACTACCCCGAGCGTCACCATTCCAGGGGCAACGACTACTCTCAACCGAGCAAAGGCGGTGGCAGGTAAGAATCCTAAAAACAATAGAGAGCCTTTCGTCATTCTCATTGATCATCCGTCCATAGGAATGCAAAGGGCGGTCGTAACTACCAAGTACCTCCTAGGCACCAGGACGACAGCCGATCCAACAAGTATCCAAACCACAACAACAGCAGTAGCAGCAGCTCGGCCAACCAGCCGTACGGCCAGTACTCCCAGAAAAACAAGCCACCGAGGTTCCAGCGCAACCAGGGTGCCGGCCAGAATTTGCACCAGGACATGCAGAACCTGAACTTGAACCAGAACTACGCTGGCTACCAGCAGCACCAGCCCGACCCGATCGGCACGTACAGCAAGTTCCCCCAAGTGGGCGAGTTCAGGAACTCGATGCCCACCGTGCCGCCGTTCCCGCAGAACTCCGTCACGCCTCGCGACTTCCCCGGCGGGGCGTTCAAGCAGAATCACCAGGACTACCCGGTAGGGCGGGGGCCCCCTTTTTCTCTCGACCATTTGAAATTTTCGGTCTTAACTTTCGCGCACTGTGCTTCCAGAACCATCAAGATTATCAGACGAAAGTGGTCAGCAACAGCCGGAACCAGAACTACCGTGCGCCCGAGGTGGACCACTCGTTCTACCAGCCCGGTCTGATGGACAATCGGACGGCGAAGGTGCCGCAGCAGCAGAATCGCCACTACACTTCCGTGAATGACAACGTGAACTTCCAGGCGATGCCTAGCGTCGGCGCCCAGAAGAATAGTGGTTTCTACCAGAACAGTAGCAACAGGAACGACGAGCCGCTGGGTGGCACATGGATGTGGCGGGTGGGCGACAGGTGCATGGCTAAGTACTGGGAGGACAACATGGTTGGTTGGCTATCGCGATTTTTCGTCTATTCGTATTTCGGCGCGTGCTCAGTGTGACGCAACTGTTTCAGTATTACAACGCCGAGGTCACCGCGGTCTCGAAGACGACGTGCGTCGTTCAGTTCAAGGACTTCCACAACTACGAAGAGGTTCTCCAGGCGGACTGCATACCTATAACGGACGATGTGAGTTTTGTGCATGCGTAATTACGTGTAGCGTGATTATGTCGAGAGCTGACGATTTTTTTTTTTTCTCCTGCAGAGCGTACACGTTCAGAGTCTCGGACAGGATAGCAATCGGAGGACGGACCATCGCTCGAACAACCGACCGCCCCGTTTCGAGCACAACCAGAACAGTGCAGTAAATCGTGAGTAGCACGCGTACGGTGTCCAATGATGGAAAATACGTGAATTCAAAACTCATTTTGCTCGATGTGTGTTCGTAGCCACGGAGTGTCGAGTGTATCGACGAGGCGGCAGTGCAGGCGGAGGAGAAGGAGGCGGCGGTGGCAAGAACTACCGCAAGCGCGGCCAGCAGCGGAGCGCTCAGCCGATATACCAGCCGCCGGCGCAGCGAGGCGCTCCGAATTACCTGCCACAGAACACTTAGAATCTCCGTTCCAACGACGACGACGACGACGACGGTGGCGGTTCAACGTTGGCATTGTCTTTTTTTCCCTCGACGTTAATAAAGAAAGGTGACGGGCGTGAGACGCGTTGCTTATCGAGTGGGTGATGTTCACCCGGATAGCTAGATAATGACTGTAGGGAGATGTTTGTCGTTCTGTTTGGTGGTCTTTTTTTTCTGGACATTCGTGAGGTTTGAGATTTAAAAGTGTCTTGAACAAGTACGCAAAGTTTATTTATTACTTCCTTTTGTTTTTTTGGTTCGTAGCGGTATGCATGATTCGAACATGAAATTCTGACAGAATGTCAAAGCGTAAAATTTAATTTTTGATGATAGATCTGTTGTTGACACTTAAGACTAACATCCTATACCATAATACTCACTTCGAATAACTTGGAAAAATACACAAAAGATACCACAAGTGTGCGGCGATCTTGTTGTAACTGTCTTCTTCTCTGTAGAAGTTACGAATTGTGACAAAAAGAATTAAAATAGTTAGGATTTGTCTATGTGAAACTTTTTACGGCCGCATTATACGTAAATGATGAAACGAAGTTAGCAATTCGTCGTCGAGTAACATTTAAAAAACTCATGATTGAAGTAATTTTTACGAATGCTGTGTATTCGTGCAGCCATTCAATAGTAAACGAGCAATCTTTTTCGAGTTGCATCTTACCTAAAGCAATGAAAAGCAGAACATTAGTGCAGCGTATTGTCTGCGCGCACGTATTATACTTCAGCTCTCTGTAAGGACAGGAATGAATTTTGTAATATTTATTAAATGAGTTTCCACGAGATAGCTGTATATGTTTTTCATTAAACTAGCTTAGTAAAAGCTCGAAACGTTGATGGTTATTATTATTAATCCTTGATTCTTTTTTTCTTTTTTTTTTCCACAGCCAGTGTCATTTAATCACAGAAAAAGAAAAAAATAGTTAAGTAAGCACAAAAAGTAGTTTTCCTGCCTCGGGCCTCTTTGGAACCCTGGTACACCTTCGGTAGGAAAAATAGCATTCGTAACTCGATCGTAAAGGCTTCTTTAGAAACCTCGTGACGTCCCTCGCCTATACGGCTCGTGCCGTAAACCTCTGGGTTCGCAAATTAAAGCCATTCCAATCTCGTCCGAAAACTACTATTTCGTCACAAATGTGCATCTCTCCAGGGCGGTCCCTGGGCCCGAGGGACCGTTGGGACCCCCCTAATCAGATGCACATGAGTGGCGAACGCTGTTTTTCCTACCGAGGGTTGTACCAGGGTTGCAAAAGTGCCCGAGGTAGGAAAAAGCATTTTTTAAATTTTATTCATGGTTTCAATTTAACTTTTTGCAAGAATAATCTATGATTTACGTTCTGAGACACGCACATTTTCAAAATAAATGAGACTCATGTATGAACTGGATCTTGTGCGAACAAGAATATTCGACTCAACCGAAACGAAGTAAGATCGATACGATTTCCATGAATCAAATAAATCAAATCAATAATATTCATCTTGAAATATAATTGTGTGTTGAATTCCGCCGGTGTAAGATCAATTCCGCTACCGACACATGAAACTTGCGCGCCATATTTCAATTCAGTAATCGTTGCCTCCTCGCATCATTAATTTTTCAAATCACTCCCCCTGGCCATTGAAAATCTGATGGTCTCTGTACCTATGTCCAAAAATGACGCGTCGCACCGCATCCTCGAAACTCATTCGTCACTTGAGTAACGATAATCACAAAAGAATAGTAAAACCCGATGGCTTTTCAGTATATACCCATGCACACACGCACAGCGAGTCCCGCCCTCTACCCGCGGAGCTCGAGCGGACTGCCTTTCGCGGATGATCAGATTATCCGGTCTTACAGAGGGGCTTCTCATATCCCTTCCCGAAAAGGGAGAAT
>JAPYYV010005227.1:0-15655 GCA_030522625.1 Copidosoma aretas | reverse complement strand
TGCGGGAGGAGGTGCGCGGTAAGGGGGGTAGTGCTGCGCGGGGCCGGGGACGCCCCTTTCCTCACCCCTCAGCAATGATACTCCCGACCATCCTTAAGAAAACTGTTGTCGGTGTTTATGCTGATGTATCGATACAACCCGGAACAAAACAGTACTTATACAGATTCTTATTTGATTTTATATCTTTCATATTCATTGCAATGTATGAAATCGTCGAAATTTATTTTGTATTTTGAACACAAACATCAAACGCAAACAAGTGGAAGAGATACTGCCTGTATATATATATATATATATATATATATATACATATATATATATACATATACAACACTTGCCCATAGCTGAGTATATAGTGGTGTGTTCGCTACTGAGGACGTTTATAGTAGAATCGAACGCCCCGTTAGTAATTGGAAAAAAACTGACGTCACGTCACGTGATATCGATTCGAATTGCGCGTTATAGTTTAATTAATTATCACAAATTTATTTTTTAAAGAAAAAACGTTCATCAGATATACTTAGAACATTATATACTATTAAAATAAAATAGTTTCAGAAAACATGCAAGTTCGCTATTTAATTAACCTGGTGATAATAGTATGAGTAAATTTAAGATGATTTAACAGTCTCTTTCTCTTTCTAAAATTGTCAGTTCAGTCTACTGACACAAAATTATCATTGGATCCAATAGAAAATGGAAAAACATGGGCTTTTAAAATCATAGAAATCAATTTACCTGTACATATGCAAGACAAGCGATAAGGTTATGCATATCTAATTTTCAAACTTGCCTATCTCTGCATTTTCTTTAGCTTTTAATACTACCACTTATTCCATCACTCCTATGGTGCTCAACGTTTGATTTTTCAACACTATTTTAAGATAGAATAGAGTTTAATAGCTAGACAAGTCTAGACAAGTTTACCGAATGACAGAACCATACCATTGGCCAGTCTCCATTACAATATATAAAATTTGGTGTACGCTACACAAACGTTTCCAATGCTGCTTTTGTGTAATATCAATAACTGTGACATTGGAAGACTATGGCAATGAATAGTGTGATAATGAATAAATACTGCATTTAATCTTGCATACGGACTGGTAGACACTGCAGACAGCTGCATGATATGCGTGTTGTCTGCAGATCATAGCATATATATAGAACTATACAAACATACAGTACGACCTAGCCCTAGCGGCAAATATAACATTTATTCATAGACCAGCTGCATGATATGCGTGTTGTCTGCGGATCATAGTATATACATAGAACTATACAAACATACAGTACGACCTAGCCCTAGCGGCAAATATAGCATTTATTCATAGACTAGCAAATAAATATCCTGCCTGTCATGTATTCGAACTTTCTTAAAAAATCACTGAATAAAATTAAACGTATATAATTAAAATATATATCATAAAGGTGTCTCACTTGGGCGCTCAACTCATTTTTTGGCTACATTTGATAATTTTCTACAAACAAGACCAAATTTAAACTTACGGTTGTCTTGTGCTTAAAAAACTAGATATTAATTAATTTTTAATTATTTTTCTTAATTCTAAGAGTTAAGCTCCATTCGTCCATCAATTTTGAGATGACGCCCAAAGTTTCATGTGATTTTGTTCAGTAGGAGAGGAGAAAAGTTAGAAACAGAAAAGTAGCTTTTTTGATGTTAAATAGTTCCCTCCCACGTCTTTTTAAAGTACAAAAAAAGAGTACTTTTAGAGTTAGAAAAAAATTTTTAAAAAAAATCTCAACATTGCATGAATGTATATTCTCAATTAAAAGAACTCTAAAAATGAAAATCTCTTTAGCTTTTTGTTCGATTTCAATTTTTCGATGCTTGTTTCACTCCTTAAACGATTTGAGATCAAGATACTAAAAAAAATTAAATACAATGTATGATGCGTCATAATTTAGATGCGATCGTTTACATGAAAAAAACAAGCTTAAAAAAATTGAAATCAAACGTAAAGCCAAGAAGATTCTCATTTTTCAAAGTTATTCTTCATCATTAAGAAAATACAGTCATGCGATGTTGCAATTTATTTAAATAATTTTTTTCAAGCTCTAAAAAGTATCTCTATTTTATACATTAATATCTAAAGGTGATGGAAAAGTAGATTTTGAATTAAAATATCAGGAGATCAGCCTGTTAGTAACGAACGATTTTTTATCGTTCATTTAAAAACCGATGCAAAACAGCAAAATCCAAGATTGCATGCACTAAATAACGGTATGATTCATTACTGTACACAGTTTGGAGTAGATACGTGAACGGCAACTTTGAAAATTCTCGCAATAAAACAAAAAAAAAAATAGCTAAGCGAGAAAATTTCAAGGAGCCGTTCACGTATAAACTTTAAACTTTGCATAGTAATGAACAATGCTGTTATCTAGTGCATGCAATCTTGGGTTTTGCTTGTTTTTTATCCGTTTTTAAATAAACAATAAAAGAATGTACAGGTATTAACAGAGACTGATGGCGCCAAATTTAAATTCAAAATCAGCTTTTTCATCCTCTTAATCGCTACATGATGTCAAAAAAAGGCTGTATCAATTTTAAAAATTTAGTGCAATATGATAGAGTAGAGCCCCATTAAAGGTTAAATCCACTCAGATCTGAATAAGTATACGATTCGCATACTGTTCGCATAGATTCATTTTGCAACTGAGTATTTATAAATACGTGCAAAAAGATTGAATATAATTTTTTACGGTATTTTTTAATTTTTAAATTGAATTTGTAATTCATTCGTAACGACAATATTCAAGGCAGTTTATGCCAAAACCGATCTAAAGTCAGACCTTGCTAAAATTTAGAGCAATCTTATGACAGAAATTCTCATAAAATTTGTGATAAAGGTAATAATAGTAATGATGAAAAGATTTAGAATAATAAATATATTAACACGAATAATTAATAATAGTATCAGTGATTGGATTAAAAAAAAAGGATATTTCCTGGACTCGAAGACACAAAGCCAAGTACGAAGAAAACGATTAGCCCACCCGGATATCATCAATCATGATATCATTGTATCAATTGTCGTGTTCAAGTTGTGACAAGTTGGCAGGGCTAAGGTTAAGCGGGATCATAACGTCCGTCCCCTCTAGTACTGGTAGTATTTAATATCCTTGGGGTCTTATTAGGGACAGAGACGCTGATATACGATATCCGTCCCCTCGGTCTGACTGGCTGAAAGCGGAGCAGGCTCTGATTGGCCAAGCGAGTAAGCGCATAATTTAAAACAATTAAGCATACTTTACAACGTAAATGCAGGCAATTATAAAAGACTCTGCATTAGAGCATCTGAATATGGTGGGATTACGGGTCATGGTACCTGCGCGTAAAATTCAAAACCACAACTAATCTAATAACCCTACAAAGAAATGATTAGGTAGTATATTATGCAGCAAGGGGCAAATTAGACCTATTATAGACCGCGTGTCATCTACGGTGGTCTGTGCTTTCCCACTTTTGGGCCGAGCAGCATATACGATTTTTTTCTTATACTAGGGGGCTCCGCCCTCTTGATGCTTCACGCGCCAACAGCTAACTGTTAATCAAACATATTATCTTGTATTATTTAAAAATAAAAAAAAATTATTGGCTGTTAAATAAAAGTTAGTTTTAATTCTTTCAATTTAAATTATTATTTAATAAATTTTTCAAAATCTTGATTTTAAATTTTTCCGCTCTCAGCCAGCCTCAACCAATCACAGAACGAATAGCAGGCTGTAGTTACGTGACAATCAATCTTTTATTATAAGACCAGGGCAAAAGTACATGAAATATAAATACTTTTATTAAACATTTAATATTAAAACAGAAAAAGTTGCCATGTTGCGCGTCGGATGTACGTGAGGTATGCACATTATGCAGTCTGCACTACATTCGGCTGCCATGCTCATGCGACAGTTGTTCATTTGTATACATATGATCCAGCTACACACGAGTTTAGAATGCATGAGCTGTTGTGCACCTGTGACAGTACTTTATTTATTTATTAAGTCCAGCTATCACAATTTTATCTACATCTGCAAATAATAAAATTTATGTAAGAGTAGAGATGAATGTGATAAACATGAAATAAGCACATGCACAATATAAGACCACGATATCGAAATGTTGTGCAACTTGTGCACCTAGTAACTTATTGTGTACATGTACGAGGTACATATGATTCACTTGTTTCGCTTTAACACATTAAGAGACTATTTGATAAGCTGTAATAATCTGAACTATAATATTTATATGTACAAAGAAAAAAAAAAAAAACTACCGCGACTGACGTATACACTCTGTGGAGTATTAATGTTATGTTATGCGTTTACAAGTAAATTTTGGTATTCGTCGGCTGGCTGGCCTGATTTAGCAGCTGCTGCTGCTGTTGCTACTAGCGCTCTTTTGTATACTTATATCTATATGCACCTTAGATTAGTGCGCATGCCAGCAGGGATAAAAAGAGCTACTTTTGACCGAGATTTCGAGGACAAGCGTGCGTACTTTTTCCTGGGGTATGATTAAAAACTTTTTTTTGTTAGGTAAACAGAATTAAATAATCTAAAGCCCAAGCACCTAATCTTCAGTAATCCAATAGGCTTGCTTAGCTATAATTTTTTTATCGCTTAAATAAATTATATACCAAGCACCTAATCTCCAGTGACCCTACAGGCTCGCTTGGCATTACTTTTCTTTACCAATTGAATAAACTATTCATCAACACATCATTCTCTGGAGTCCCAATAGGCTAGCTCGGCTTTACATTTGTTTACCGACTAAATAAATTATGTGCCAAAAACTTATTCATTAGAGATCCAACAGGCTCAATTGGCTACACTTTTTTTTCATCGCTTGAATAAACTGTATGCCAAGCTAATCTTCAGTACCGAACAGACTTGCTTGCATGCCCGTTGTACTAACTTTTGGTAAAGCTTTTATAAATGAAAAGAGTGCTATTTAATATATAAAACTTCGTGTACAAGTGTTCATGTTTTTTTAATAGTCGACTCGCTCTTTATTTGATGAAGATTTTATATTAATTATTTAACCAATGGGTTTTTCAGTATGCTTTTTTCTATTATTACTCAAAAAATTTATTCGTAAAGCTTGCTATGGAATGATACTATAGTCGCCATAATTTGCTCTTTTATTATTCTATCTAGAATAGAATGTTTGATTTTAAACTAGTAGCTGTTAAAGCAAGTCAAGCTGCGTTCTCTTGCTTTTTTGTGCTAGCACCCTCACAAGTTACCACAATCAGAGTATCTGAATGGTCTAGTGCACTAGATGTTATGGTTACTCTTTGAAAATCCTACAGATTGGTGTCACTTGAATATGGATGCAGTAGTTCATTACTAACCTTATTACAATTGTAATTTTGCAATTAAGTATCATCAATGAAATAGAAAACATTTTTATGCTTATAGTTTACGTTGTCACTTGCGCCGTACTTTCAGGAACGACAAATTCATGGAGTTACCTTGTATTGTCGTCGGAGCAAAAAGTGTAACCACTTATAAATCATCTATTTTTAATGTGTGAAAAAAATTTCAATTCAATATTAAGGTGGTCTGAGTATGTCCCATGGTGTATGTAAGGATGTACGTACGCAATAACATTATTGACTAACTCGAGCTCTTATCATCTTGACGGCCTCAAAATTTAGAGCTGCGCGAAAATACTTTTATCTGACTTACATGTCCTCTTAACTCAGTGATTACCGAGAAAGTTTTTAGATGGGCCAAAAAATATGTTCATAGGACACATCTTTTGTATATGAGATGTACCGACAACATGTTAAGTACAAAACTGGTAGATTTTTTTAAACACACATGTGTGTTTTGACGAGTTTTATATGCAGTATCGTTTCAGTGCATTTGGAGAAGAATTTATTTCAATAGCCTTAAAATTGAATTTGGTGATTTGGATTACTCTTTTAGCTTTGGTACCTCGTTGATACGTCGTGCTTTACGTGTATGATGTGGTGCCTTGCATATATTTAGCCACTTGTTTTAATACGTCTCTGCAAAACCATACAAATTACTTGTAACATGTACACTTATTAAAGTCCAGCTTTATAATCGACATTACCTGGAAAAACTGCTCAGTAATCCATTTCTTGATGTCCAAACACAAATTTTACGAGATTTATGTTGATTATACAATAATTTTTCTACTCACTTTCCATATCTTTGATCGATTAATTTTTTTTATACGATGTAGTTTGTGTACCGCAATGAATTAATTACATATACACTTCTTTATTACCCCTGTCAACTCCTGAATCCCACATTTATCCCAACTATTCCCAAAACAATTTCGCACCTACCCAAGGCACACACGAAGCATTCCTTAGGATCCTTGAGGTGAATTTGAACATGCGCATCTCTTAAACAGTCGCAACTCCAACTAGTGCCTTAGCCAACTGAGATACGGCTGCTTGCAAAATCGAGAGTATAAATTTTTAGTTATTTGTCAATTTGTTGGGATATGTTTTTAACGTTCCGGTTACCAATTTTTTTAGAGCACCTAGAGAGTTGTTGAATTAGGAGTCTCCGTAAGACTCGGAGTATGCTTAATATGATGCCTTAAAAAAAACTAACTTTCGCAACATGGAAGAAATAGCCAATTAAATTTACACGAAAAGTGATTTACATTGCATTTTGTACCGCAGTATCAAAGTAAGACAACACTTAAACGGTTGATAAATGTGAAAACTGCTGCTTTAACGATTTAAAAACAATCAAATACGACTGTTCCGTCATTCTAGTTATAAAACAGATCGCTATTGGTTATGCCCGAAAAAATTTTATGACTATTGTGCTAACTGCACCAGGAGATAATTCAAAACAATAAACAAATCTATTTTCTTTATGAGTAAAAAAATCTATTACATTACGTCGTTATATGCCAATATCGTGAGAAACTGATTAACATGTCTAAATTGCGGCACTATGTCAAAAGTACCATCACAGACTAAGATAATGGAAAGATTTGAAAAAAATTCGATGATGTTTCAATAAAAAAAAAAGGAAATAATGGTTTTTGTTTTATATAAGAAGAAATAACACGCAGTTTATCTTCTATTCCCTATACAATCCTCCGTCTTCAATTTACGTCTACAGTGCTTTTAATTATCGAATCTTGAATGGCACTTCATTTGGCTGAACTTCATACGCCTGCTGATCTGGGGTTTACTGTGTTAACATGAGCAAACGTTTCCAAGATAAGTGTATATTACATAGTAACGACCTTTTTGTACGGCATTTTGGGAAAAAAGAAAAAGAAAATACTTTAACTGTTGCAGGAAGATAAACTAGTATTATTAACGTTATAACGATCGTACTGATCTTTAAACAGAATAATTTTAAATCTTATATTGGAATAACGTTAGTATTTGATTAAATGCAATCTTATATTACAAGATTTACCAAGAGTGAGGACATTTCATGGAAATTATTTATTAAACTAACGTGTCAATTTATCTTTACCATCATTAATATGTAACGTTCTTTGAAAAATATATATAAAAATAATATCATTGTACGGCAGTGCACATCTGAATCGACTACATAATCCAGCATAAAAAAAGTTCTACGAAAGATACTAATTGAGATTACCGTAAAAGTTCGAATTTAATGGTGATGAGATGAGAACTTTCCAAATTACATTATACTATTAATCAAAAATGCTATGAGTAAAGATATGAAACATTTTTTGACCTCGCATACGCGTGTATAACCATTAGCATTGTAAACGTTTTTCTTGTGTATTAGCACTATTAACATTTATAAAACTCAGCAAAGGTTGGAACGCATTTACATCGTGTTTGTCTTCTCTTTGACCATGACATGGAACAATTCCTTACTTATAGAAAGAAATAATATCAAATCCATAAGACGTGAATCATCCTTGCTTAAATTATAATTATAAAAACTATAAAGTTGATTATATATGTAAAAAAATGTTTCCAGGAAATCGTTTGATCATATTGAATCGATACTATTGGAAAAATCGTCGCCGAATCTCGAGCGTATGTAGTTATTGTCACACAGTGACCCGTCACAACAAATCACCTCCCCCGCCTCGATGGCAGAGCTGTAGGGAGTTTGCACGCAGAGCAGGGGGAAAGTGATACTCTGCGCACCATCTGCCCTCCCCCTTACCTCCTCCCTCCGCCATGCACTGTTTTCTCCCTTCACCTTAACCGAGTAGGAGGAGGTAGCTATTTGATATAGTTATTGGAGGGGACTATTTGTCCTCCCGCTATTTAGAAATCCCTTAAGGGGTATTCTTTAATTTTATTTGAAGAGTTGAATGAAGATGATCCTGGAAGGGGTATCCTTCTTATTTGTCAATTGATTTTTTAATGGTTTTTAATATAATGCGATTGATAAGGAAAAGAAGTGAGATAAAGGTAAGTCAGCACAAAATAAAGTACGTTTATTCATTTATTTTTCAAATTATAACTGCATTTACAAGAATTGTAGTTAAGTAATCACAAAAATAAAGTACTTCTATAGATATCCAATGAAACAATGCAAAGATATGAATAAAATCGAATACACATTCTTTATTTAAGCTTATGCCTTTCACTGTATCCAACGATACGATTTTTTCGTACACATTCTCTACATCTTTATCATGCATATCGCTAAGAATTTTTCTTATGTCACTCGGCATATATTAGTCAATTTGCGCATTGTGCGCATTAGTACCTTTTTTTATTGTAAACAGAGAAGTTCTGCACAATTACAGGCTTAGCATCGGATAAAGCAATTAAAAAAACCTAAATTACTATCGATGCACAGAACAATAAATTTGTTTAAATTATCAAAAGTTACTTTTTTAAGCACTCAACTAGGGTGATACTGTTTCGCAACACTACTACTTTGACTTTGCTTTAACCCTTCTTTAATCTTAATCGTCTTCTCCTTGTAACTTACAGTAAACTTGAGGGACCACTTGGAACTGTAAATCTTAATATCCTGCAAGTTACTTTCGTCCGCGGTGAAATAGTTCTCGATGTCAGCAAATGCCATTTTGAATTCGCTCCAGTCCAAAATTTTAAATAGAATACCTTCGAAATCGTGGCTCAACAGTCGAATGGTATGCTCCTAATCGTCGTCAAGCAACTTTTTGTACTCCGGCCGTTTTGCTGAGGGATTTATTCAGTCCATAAAGTTTGCAAAATATCTTAGGTGATGTTTGTCGCTTTATACTCGAGAGATTGGTAGCTTACGACTCTGGTGTCCTCTTCTTCGGAGGCTCCATTTTTCCATTCTACGGTGTTAAAGGCACGGCAAACTAGCAGAGATTGACGCTCGATTCGAGTCCTTGTATAAGAAGTTGTTTAATATGAAAAGGGGCACACGACGTTTGGAGGTGGTACAACACGTTTAGGCACGAAAACTGCATCAAGAACAGCGATACTTGATACAAGCACGATCATGTATTACGCGGATGTAAAAAGATCTAGAGGTAGGTTCGCAGAACGCTGGCGTTTTTTATTCTTGGAATTTTTAACGCAGAAATATAATCATCTACCACTGTACTTACAGGGATGTGTCGCCTACAAATAATAAACGCATACACGGATTCGCTTACAATGATAAATTCAGAGGAATACAATTCGTATTAATGACATTTTGCTGCAACTACTTTCTAAACATATTACCGGACAACCACCATACCCCACGGCAAACTCATAAATTTTTTATTACATTTGAATGAAAGGAAACGTCGGGCGATTTCTTCATTTTTTTCTAAGTTGTCGGAAAAATAAACGAGAGATTTTTGGAAACCTAATTCATGACTCATATAAAGTAAAAACATCAAACAAAATTGACCATACACGTTAGAAGATATACTTTGCGACTGATTCGCATAACAACGCAGTTTTTTGCAATTTTTTTGAAGTCAATTTAAAATTGACCACACACGTTAAAAGATAATCTTTGGAATCGTTTTGCATTCCAACGTAGTTTGTTACAATTTCTTTGAAGTTGATCTGTATGATCCGGTACGTAAGGCTAAATACAATATCTATCGAAATAAAAGCTGTTGGAGTACGGATCTACGTGAACAGTGACCCAGTGCATATCTGGTTTTGTATGATAGTCGGTGTTCATGACGAGTTCAGTCGGTTTCGTCCACACCCGTGGGATCTGATCGGCTGGGAATACACCGATGGGCTGCGAGTTGATTTGTGACAAGATTTTCAGTATCAGTAGACTGTCCATGATAAATTTCTGTTGATCTTTTACTGCTTTTACGTTCACAGTGGCCAAGACTTTAATTTATAAGCGTTGTTCAAGGCACACCGATATTTTTGATAATATGGTATTAACACGTGATGCATGCCATAAACATCTGATGATAAATTATTAAAAGACAGACAATCCACTTCGTATTCTAAATTTATTACTTCACAAATCGTAATTTTGTGTAAATTATACGATCTTCACAACGTCTGGCTTAAATCTTACGCGCGCTTCTTCCAATATCTTGCAAAATTTTATAAATCGATTTCAAAGGTACTCCTTTACCCTCAAAGTAGTCAAGTCCGTGATGACGCACGCATAACCACGTGTTTTGTTGATTCGCTTCCTTGGTCAACTTTTCTAAATTACAAGGTGGTGTTACAACACGATGCGAAGAACAATCATTGTTTAAAGCCACAACAGCAGCTCATTATGGTTCTGATACGTCTTTCTTCACTTTGAAATACTAAATGTCCACAACGAGATCCATAACTTATGTTTGATGATACCACTAGCAAGCGAACCCAGAGACTAACTAGTGGAAGCCGAGGGTAACGTACAAAGTACGTAAAGCTGGCAGCGCCATCTAACCACTGAAGTCAACGATGATCTGACGTGACGCATCGATTTCGATAATGTTCTCGTAATCGGAATACATGATACAGTTTACGATCATAGTCAATGCTTCGGCGAACCAAACATCTAATCAACGCTACCGTGTCCAATTAGGTTCCAACGGGAACATTCGTTGGCCGATAAATCTGGCGTTAAATCGAAAGCTAACAGACAGTATTCGTTTGGATAAGATTCGCGATCAATGTGGTTTCCTTCGTTGAGAATGTGAACACTAGTGCTTGAAAGCAAGGTGTAATAGGCATCGACGTATAAATTATTTGTGTTAAAGTCTGGCTGCAATGGTTTGAAAGAAACTTGAATCATATCGATGTATAAACAGAGAAAATTAATATTGAAATGATGAAGATTGAATGGATTCCTTGTGTGATTACTGTTATAGGCTTGATTTTTCACAAACCGATAATGATTCGTTTTGGTACTTGTCCCAACATTATATTATCCAAAGTCTCGCTATAAATTCCACTGTGTATCGTCATAGCTTTAACCAAAAACCGTGTAAGTGAATATTCCACCGTACTCTTTGACAATGCATTGACGTGGGCAAGTTAAACGGATGGACTTATTTTGACACGTCGAACTAAAAGATTAGCTGCTTCGATGCGTACAGAAACTATATTTAAGGTGTCTATGAGACAGTAATTTCTCCTGATTGTACACGTCATAATAAAGATGACCAATAAGATCGACTGATTTTTTTACAGATAATAAAGCATGGCGCTTTGCTAGTCCTATATTGGCATTTGCCACATCGTCCATCAATCTTGCTTCATCATCGTACCACAATGCGCTTGTTGAATGCAACGATTTCGCAGCGAGTCCGTAATTTAATAAAGTTTCTAGGTAAGCTCTTTAAGCGTCTGCGTAGTTCGTAGGTTATACTGGTTTATGATTGAAGAAAACATCAACTAGTTTGAACAACGGATGCATAAAATTATCGATTGGCCCTGCTTTTGCGACTTTATCAGCTAGGTCAGCATTTAGTCCTTCGTTTTCATCGAGACATAACTTGACACGGAGACCAATCATCGTGTGGGCGAGATCAATGTATTGTTCGCCGTTACCTGGTACGCCAAATTATATCGGTAAGTCATCCGTTAGCGATGATATCGGTCTGTATTGTACCCAGTGCGATCCTTCGATCTTTGTCTGCGTCGGTAGGATATCAAACGAAAGTAGTTCGGACATTAAACACTCGCAAGAGTGGCTGTGTAAAAAAGCCATTTTTTGTATCTTACTATCGAAAATGTCTCGAGCAGTCATCTTTTTCTTCACCTTCCTTCTTTTCTTCATTTTCTGCGATGCAACACTCGCCTTTGATTTTGTTTTCTTTTTGCGTTGATTGCAGGCTTTCTTCACCTTTTTGTACCTTTGGTCTTACGACAAGGCACATGCATCCACCGTACCGGTTCACCAAGCAGTTGCGACTGAAATGGCGTATCGAATTGTCCGACTTTATATCCCAAACCTTCCATAAGCTTATCCAACTTTTCCTCGGCTTTCCTCTTTAGCACATTTCTAGATTCTCTCACACGATCGTAAAATGTCCCTTAGAAAGGTATATTTCTAATGATGACGTCAGACATCACGTTCATACCTGTTTGAACAGCTTTTTTGCCAACAGATCTGACACCTCTTTTAATAAGTGGTACAACTCGTCGAAATACATCGGCAAGGCACGATCCGATGCCTCCATGTCCTTGTTGTCAACAACAACCAACGTAAATGCGTCACACTCTTCCTTCATTATTTCTGTTGATCGTGTTAAGACTTCCACCGCCACTACATGTCAAAATGAAGAAGTCGTCGCAGAGATACATGGTTTTCTAATAAAGTCGTTTAAAGTGAAGCGTCACTGTTAAAGTTCTAAAATCAAATGGTATGCGTTTATCAAATTCGTTGTTTGTATAAATTTCAATGATGTTCAACGAATTAAATAAAAATGGTATATACATGTGAGGTGAGAAAATTTTAGTTTTCGTACTACCGTACGTGTAACCTTGAAGATCCAACGACACCGCTCACAATAATCGCAATTAAACGTCTTTAATATTGTAAAGTTCACAGATATCACTGTAATCCATCAGCATGAACGCTAGAGCATTGGCGAGATTGACGGGACAAACAAACCTAATTTCGTGGTTTTCGACAAAAAATTTTTTGAACATTCAAATCCCAATATTACATGTAATTTTTTGGACATTGTTAGCTGGTGCACGTATGTTGCATTGACCTTGCAAACTTATTTGCTCAGGTAATTTAGTCATGTAATGTGTAGTAGTTTAACGAGATAGTGTTGCATACTACTGTTGCTAGGCAATACAACGTAGAGTTTGTCCACCATTGTACATTTTTTAACTAGTTGGCCTCTATCCAGGTAACAAACTTTTTGGGATAACCCTTTCAACTGACAAAATACTCGTTGAATTGTCCTTTACCTCAAATTTTTATTATCTTGTCCAACTCAAAAAAGCTCTCCTGCAAATATTTAAGGACTCTGCTTCACTCTTTTTTGTAAAACAAGCCGTCAATGTCTTCGTCACAAAAGTCTCTAAGAAAATACACAAGGCTGTCAAGTGCAATAAACGCGAACAATTTCAACAACACCAAAGTCAGACGACATTCGTAACCTTTAGAAAAGACACTTCTCGCTTTGCTGATACGAACTAAATCTCAAACATTGTACTTTTAAGTTTTATGAGTATGTCTGCCTTAACGTTGCACTATTTTTTTACGCGCTTGCGCAACATTATTAGAAGTTACGTCAGCTGGAGCCATCTTTTCAGCTTAATGCTTTGTGCGATTGTACGCCTCGATTATTTTTGGAAGAACATCCACGAAACGATAACTGTTTGAGTGTGAAAAGTATCACTACAGTCTTTCCTTTATATTTCTTATAAAGCGTTCCACTACAGCAGCTTTTATCTGCGGGCTGCAAGCTATTCTCTATTTAATTTCACCGTCTTGTTAGAGTGTATGCATTTCGCGTCCTACGAATTTTTCACTCTTATCCGTCTGCAGATACATTGGTTTGCGATCGTTTCTTCTCGACAAAATATGTTAAAATGCTTCGGTCACATTTTTGGACGTCTTGTCTCTGATCGGTTTGGCCCAAGCGTGTTTACTTATAAAATCGATGACAACGGAGACGTCAGCGTAACCATCATTGTAAGTTTTTGAAGATCTTAAGTCCGTTAAATCATCCTTCCACACGTCGTCAGAATTCCGTACATTATAGCTCTTTCTAAGAAAACGATGTTTATAGGTCTGTGTAAATTGTAAGCATCTTAACTCCGAGCCACTCTATCTTGTTTGGTCGCGAAAATTTGTTTCTCACAGCACTTGCAAGTTTGTGACTACCTGCGTAAGCAGTGGGTCACGCCGCACAGTGGGAGATTTCGTGTTTTTTTTTCCAAAAACCTAATATCTCGGGAACGAAACAAGATAACCCAAAAAATCTATCTGGAAGTTGAAGCTAAGATGATAAAGACTAGAGAAAAACTATTGTCAAACTTTATTAATGTAAACCTAACCTCCAAAACAATAAGAGATCTCAAAAAAACGTTAATACATGATGTTGAATTTCAAATATCTTGATAAAAAAACTGGATAATTAAAAAATTATTTCTTAAAATGTAAGCTATGATGACGAGAACTAGAGAATGTTTACGAGGAATGTCAATATGTGGAAATCTAACCTCCAAAATAATAAGGGATCTTAAAAAAACGGTATTACGTGATATTAAATTTTAAATATCTACAGAACAAAACAAGACGATTTAATTATTATTGCTGGATGTTGGAGCCAAGATAATAAAACAAAAGGAAAAATTTTTTAGTACGTCTGTATATTGAAACCTAACCTTACAAGTAGTAAGATATTTTGTAATACTCCAATAACTACTATTAAATTGTGAATTCCTAATGGCAAAAGTAGATAGTCTGATAAATTACTTCTTTTCATGATATTTGTATTAAAAGTGATACGTAAGAAATATAAATAACGTTCGTGTACTGAGACCTAACTTACAAAAAATGGAAAATCATAAAATAATTATATAACTGCGAATAAATTGTTATTATCTGGATAACAAAAGTGGAGAGTTTGGTAATTTTCCTTTTTACGTACAGCTTTGGTAGTAGGTCGTACATGAGAAACATAAATAATTGCTGTGTTTTAAATTATAACCTTAAAATTTATGTAGAATCTCAAAATACTCTAATAACTACCATTATGTTTTAAATACCTCGATAACATAAGTAAAGAGTACAGTAAATTTTTTATCTACTTTGAACATCTATAGTGTGTAATACAGAAGAATTTTAAATAGTTGTTGTTTATCGAAAGCTAACCTAAAAAGTATTAGGAAACCTTAATATACTCAAATAACTACTATTAAATTTTAAATATCTTGATTGAAAAGTTGATTCTCTAATAAAGATTTTTCATACATAAAGCTTTTATAGCAAGTCATAAATAAAAAATATTCTTCGAGCTTCGCCCAGACGCGTAAGTGCCACTCCTCTCATCCCTTTGAGTGAGAGTGGACAACAAAATTCTCCGTTATTTCCTTTACCTCCTTCTCACCCTTAAGACCCTTGTCTTCTAGGGGGGCATAGTGCTTTGCACTGGTCCCCATACGAGGAGGTTATTTTTAGTCGGTAGGCACCCGGGTGAATCCGACACTCTCTCCGGTCCTTCGGACCAGAGAAGTCTTTAGAAGATTTCCCCTCCTCGCCCCTT
>JAPYYV010005226.1:0-15655 GCA_030522625.1 Copidosoma aretas | reverse complement strand
AAAAAAAAAAAAAAGGGTATACCGCATTGCCCCCTGCTCCACAACTTTGCTTTAACAGGCACGATTGCATGGGCTTTAAGCAGCCAATCAGTAAAGAGGCAAGAGAGAGATGCAAGACCAGTGTTGTCTTCTCTCCCTCTCTAACGCTGTTACGCGCCTACAGCCAGCTTCTCTACTCTATTTATAATATCTCTATGGGTAAAATAGGGGTTTCTATATGAAAAATACAACTTGACCTTCGAATTACCTACAAAACTAAGTTTGGGGTCGAATTTAAGGTCACCATCTAATGTCTCTCTATCTACCTCACAACTTTTGTCTCGATTATTTTCCGACAGGTGGCGCTATTGACCAGATATTGAGGTAGGTATTTCAAAATATTTTGTCCTTGATTTGATTTAAGGTTAAAAAAGAAAAAATTTTAATACCAATTTAGACGTAAAATTTCGCTTCTTTGCAGCATCTATGATCAAAAATAGGGGTGTGTCTACTTCCTATGACCAGATATTGAGGTAGGTAATTTAAAATGGTTTGTCTTCGATTTGACCTCTTAAAGTAAAAAAACCAATTTTAATTTAATTTTGACGTAAAATTTCGCATTTTTTCTGAATCCACGATCAAAAATAGGGGTTCCCATATGAAAAATACGACTTGATTTCAAAATGACCTTAAATACTAAGGTCGAGATCAAATTTGAGTTCAACACCTGATGTCCCCTTCAAAACTCAACAACATTAGTACAAATTATTTTTCGATTTAAGGTTGTTGTATACCAGCTGCGTAAGTCAACAGATAGTTTTGTAAAAAAATCATGTAAATTCACATTTTTTTCCGTACTAAAAATCAAATTTCTCACATTAACTATATATTATTTATGAGGCATTATATATTCAATGAACAGCAGAATCATTAATTTACTAAAAAGAGTTTGATTGTTAACTAACGTAGTAAGTCTAGCAGAAAAAAGTAACATCTATGTCGTCTCAATCATCCGTATCACGTTTGAAATCTCGATTTATCAAAATGAAAGAGCTGTTAAGAAGAGATGAAGTCAGTGAAGCAGTTACCAAACGTTGGAGAGACTCCCGAAACAAAGCAGAACATCAACTCCGAGAACCTGAAGTTTCCAATGTGTGCTCTGGAAATCGGATCGTTAACATCAAAACGTTAGGAAAAAATGTATACTGCAGGGGTAGCAAGAAGACTCTGTACCTTAAAAAAATTGTAAGTGAGACTAAAAGAGGTCTTCACTCTATATTTATGATTGAGTGTGACTCGTGAAAAATGTGCAGCCAAGTGTACACTAGAGAGTCTCATCATGTAAACAAAAAAGCTTGATTTCATCTGGTAGATCAGACACACAACAATTTGACAACAAACTCAGTACTAGGTAATTATTCGAATTACGCGTTTGTATTAATGTGAGTTTACAATTATTTTGATGAAATGTACCTGTTTATATTTCAAGTAGGATGATCTATCCATGAATTCTTAACTCATAAAATTACAAAATTTTACTGTTTTTTAACGTAATGTATGCCTTACAATTATTTAATGCATTTTTTTAGGAACTACACGGAAAAAGGTTCGCACTGTGTAAGGCAGTGCAGTCGACACCTTAATACCTCGTGCGTGTTTGCCTCGTAAAATGGCCTGTACTGCACAGTATTTCCATGTGCAGGCTCGTCTACCGTCTGTGTGTACTACACAGTCAGTAGAGCTGCACTCACGTCTCGCACGCTCTTTTGACCTGCGTGCACGGCATTTTCGGGTGTACAGAGAAGTAGTCGAGCTACGTTGTGCATATATTTGTATAATAAATATGTTGACATTTAAATTAGTATATGATAATGAAGTAACTTAGTACTGTCATGGACAATTGTTTCATCAAATACAAACAATAAATAAAAAATATTATTTACAATAAATCTACAATCAGTAAAAAAATCACCATACGTGGCCGCTTATAACATACATAGTATATTTCGTACGAGTTCGAAAGGGCTTATATTTACGGACCGAGAAGTTTACGAGGTTTGCGAGGTTCGTAATAGTAGTTTTCGTCACAAATGTGCATCTCTCTAGGGCGGTCCCTGGGCCCGAGGGCGCTTGCGAAGCAACGAAAAAATTATTTTCCTACCTCGGGCACTTTTGCAATCCTGGTACACCCTCGGTAGGAAAAACAGCGTTCACCACTCATGTGCATCCGACCAGGGGGGTCCCAACGATCCCTCGGGCGTTGCTTCGCAAGCGCCCTCGGGCCCAGGGAGGCCAGGGACCGCCCTGGAGAGATGCACATTTGTAACGAAAACTACTATTACGTACGAGTTTCGAATACTATTTTTCCGTCTGAGAACCTAAAACCAAGCGGTGAAAGTGCTATTTTGAGGTTAAAATACGGAAAAAGTTTTTTTACATGTTTGTGCAGAGTGATAATCAGATGACGAAAGCAGGATCCACTATCTACACTATACACGTGTGATAACGTAATTATTTTGCGTTTTACAACAAAGCATATATTTACCACGTATGCACAATGCAGGCAAAACTACTTCTCTTTACACCCGAAAATGCCGTTCACGCAGGTCAAAAGAGCGTTTAAGTGCAGCTCTGCTGGCTGTGTAGTATACATAGACGATAGACGTGCCTACGCGTGTAAATACCGTACAGAACACGCCATCTTACGAGGCAAACGCGCACGAGGTGTTCAGGTGTCGACTGCACTGTCTTACATATTGCAAACCTTTTTCCGTGTATACATACTGGAGTGGGATGCACCGAACTGAACAAAATTTTGACATGCCTTGATATTCCTAGTATCACAGCACATGTGTATAAGAGATATAAACGAGAAATTGGACCAGTGATTTCAGCAGAGGCAAGGAGGAACTACAGAAAAGCTGCAGCTTTGTAAAGAAAATTAGTGATGAAAAATCTGGATAAGTTAGAGAAAGAAATGTAACGACATAGAAAATTTGTATTTAATTTGTACATTTTTATTTTTCCATCCACTGTTAATTTTTTGCAATTCAATCAAAAAATTAAAAACGTATAAAACGATACAAAATGACAGTATACATGGTAACAATTAGTGTACTATACTGACTTTCAAATTTTCATTTGTTTCACAAATATGAAATTGGTAGGCAATGTTATGATAACCTTAACAATTTTTTTTTTAATGAGTTGTCAATGAAATTGTTTTTTTATCATGTATCCCCAAGATTTTGAAACATTAATCAGTCACAGATTTTCTTGTGACGAATTTTGTACTTAC
Source organism: Copidosoma aretas (assembly GCA_030522625.1). Classification (NCBI taxonomy): domain Eukaryota; kingdom Metazoa; phylum Arthropoda; class Insecta; order Hymenoptera; family Encyrtidae; genus Copidosoma; species Copidosoma aretas. Next base: position 12,378 of record JAPYYV010005226.1, on the reverse strand, counting down.
ATTGTTTTCTTTGTTTGTAGACCTGAAGATATAAGAAACGATTTTTTCAAAGAGATGTCGGCCGCAAGAGTATCTCTGCCAAAAATTGATTCTACTAATTCTTATAAGAATGTTGGACATGTTGTAAATATCATAGTGTCCTATGATATGGGCTGGTCGAAACGTGGAAATGGCAAGAGCTATGATAGTCTCAATGGCTATGGCACAATCATAGGATTTTTATCCAAGTAAATATTGGATTTTAAAACTCGTAATAGAAAATACTATTCATGTTTCTTGAGAATATCTGTAGATAAGCATGACTGCCGCAAAAGTTTTAGTGAAAGTGCTAAAGCTATGGAAGCCGACGTTGGCTCGGAACTAGTTACTGGAAGTCTTATTTTGCAAGAAGCTAATTTAAATGTTAAGATGATTTTCGGTGATGAAGACATTTCTCTAATGGCTTTCATTAAAGAAAAATATGCAGACAGACAGATTTTTAAACTGGCTGACATGAATCACATGAACAGGAATCTATCTAAAAATTTACGGCCTTCAGTCAAAACATAGTCAGCTGAAAAAAAAGGCTTTATATCTCACATCAAGGAATGTTTAAGTTATGCCTTTGTATAATGTAAAGGCAACTCTAAATAATTAGAAAAGAATGTAAGGTACATACCCGCTAATTTATTTAACAAGCATGAAAATTGCGGTCATTGGTGCAGAAAAATGTCAGGTAAAAAAGCATCTTTACATCTTCCAAAATTTTTAATTAAAAGTGCGAATTTACATCAAGATTGGCAAACGATTTTTTCAATTTATGCTGATAATGCCTTTAAATATTGGGATCTGCTTCAAGCCAAGCAAATGAAGCTTTTAATCATACTGTAACTAGAAAATTTCCAAAAAATAAAAGTTACAGCACAAGTTTGTCCGGAGATGTTAAAGTAGCTAGTGCTGTTTTGACAAAAAACTAAGGTAATAATTACCTAAAAAATATAAAGAAGTCAGCTAGACTTCCGATAACAAACCATATGACGGATTTTTCTTTGAAACTGGACGAAGACCATGCTAAAAAATCCGCTGTATCGCTGACAAAAGAGCAGTATATCAAGCGAATGAAGTTAAAAGAAGAGAGAGAAAGACTGAGACAAAAAACTGAGAAATCCGAAGGTCCCACGTATCAATCGAATATAGGATTTAATTAAAATTTTTGCTTTGATAGAGGACATACAATTAGCAGATACAAAATATGCTTGCGTTACTTTTGACTTAGAAACGTCTAGACGTTCTCAAAACTGATATATTTTACAAATCGCTGCAAAATTAAATGATGAAATGAAAAGCACTCTAATAGCTTAACTGTCAATTGATTTTATTCTTGTTAATTAAATGTAGTAAACGTTTCGGCTGTTTTTTTACAGCCCTCTTTAGTACAACTGAAATTAATTTAATACAAAAATCAAGAACATAATAACAATTAGCACGGCCTAAGTAACGAAATCTTAATATTATTATAAGCGTAAACTTACCAAATAAGAGCAGCGTCAACTTAACAATAAAAATAACATACTATGTTCTCATAACATGACGTAAAATCTGAAGTAATAAATGGGTGTATAGTACAAATACAGAGTATATATGTAGGAGAAGGAACTATTTATAGAGCGAGGCTATTCAGCAGCGGGACACTCTAGGCTCGCGTTTTTGATTGTGCTGATACAAGAGTAGGACTTAGGTGAGAAGGGGTAGTATATACAAGAATTTAAATTATATATTATTTAAATTAATTATTACGTTAATATATTTTTTAAAGACATTTAAATTTCGTGAGTCTATTTGATTGTTAAAATTTTTGTGTTTATTAATGTAGACTATTTCTCAAACTGAGCGTTTTGAGTCATTTTTGTCTTTATGTACTATTTTTATTGATTGTTTATAAAAATTAAAATAAGGACCTGTTTCTAAATAGTTTTCTAATAAAGCTGATTTTTCCCCCTTCTCACTTTTACAAATATTACAATAGTCAGTGTCTCAATTTTTACATTTATTGTATGTCCTCCCAAGCTCTGTACTTCTAATTTCCAACTTTCTACTAGTCTGGTGCATTCAATAGGACATTCAATAAATGTAAAAATTGCAACGCTGACTATTGTAATATTTTTAAAAGTGGTAAGGGGAAAAAATCAGCTTTATTCGAACACTATTTAAAAACAGGTCACTATTTTGATTTTTTAAAAGAATCAATATAAATATTAGATAAAGAAAAAATTACTCAAAACGCTTAGTTTCAGAAATGGTCTACATTAATAAACACAAAAATTTTAACAAACGAATAGACTCACAAAATTTAAATAATGTCTTCAAAAAACACTTAAGTCACATACTTATATCAGCGCAATAAAAAACGCGAGCCTACAGTGTAAAATTTCGTTATTATCACTAGATTTTTTTTCCGTTTTATTATGGTGTCTATTAATTTTCTTGTTTTCCATTTAATGCTCCTTGCTATCATTTTATGCAAAATGTGATCATGCAAACTAACAAAATAATTTAAGGCTTGCAAAATATAAACTTATTATTGATAGTTTAATAATCCAGTTGTCCCGCATGTTGGGTGTACAGCCATTGTGCTGTTTTTAGAAAAAAAATTTTTATCAACTTTCTCTTTCTCCTTCTATTTTCACGATGCACCCGAATGAGAGTTAAATTTATTGTGAAACTTCAGGTCTACACTACGTCTTTTTTCCTTCATTAAGTGTTATAAAAAAAAATTTTGAAAAAGTTAGAGGTTCCGAGTCCTGGTTGTATCGGAAATTCCGCAATTCATTTAAAGTCGTTGTTGTATATTGGACCCGTATTTTCGTGCTTAAGTGTGTTCTTGTGCTGATGGAAGGAACGTAGGACGCGTGGTTCCATCGTTTATTTGCGATTTTTGTTTATTGGCGATGAAAAAATTTTTCTTATATTCATACCGTATTGTCTTTTTTCCTGTGTGTTTTCGTCTTACAACTCTTACATCTCTATTATTTACGCGTTTCCATCTGGGGATAGAGCCTTTAGTACGCATGCCTTTTTATTTTGTCGGCGTGTACTACTCTTATTTTTTCTCCTCGCTGTAGTTTGAGATTTTTCTTGGCATAGTCAATCCCTATCATTTCATACGGTCCTTCGTATTGTGCGTCGTATTTATCTTTCGATGGTTCTTTGAGGACAAACACGGACTCTCTTTCCATGAAGAACTTAGTATTTAATTTTCTATCATAAAAGTATATTGAACGGAATTTAGCTTACACTTGTTTCATGGCTTCTATGGTGCACATTTCCGTTAGAGACTCCGCGATTTGTTCGAGATATTTGTGATACGTTGAATCCTCTCATTGACGTTCAAAGCTCGATGGTATGCGTGCTCTCTATCTGAAAAATAGTTCGTAGGGCGTTTATCCCCGACTCTCATGCTCTGACGTATTATATGCAAGGGCACATAGGGGTAAAAGGTCATCCCATTTGTTTTTTTTGTCGAGCTACGCTTTTCGATATTCACAGAGTACATGGTGCATCCTCTCGATAGCACCGAACAGTTGTCCAAAAGGCACTTTTTTTCCATAAATAAAATAACTCCAGATCTACCGAACCTATTTCGACAAATTTTTTTAAAAATAAAGGTAAGAGCATACAGGTTACTGCAAAATTAGTCCGAATTATGGATGGCACTGTTAGCATGTAGGAAAAATGGCTGAATCGACCGAAATTTACAAAACTTCCATAATAATTGATGGTAAACACTTTGGATAGACTTATTCATACCAAAATCAATTAAAAACTTTTTCCTACATTGCTACGTAATAATACAGTGGACTTCGAGTTCATGTAAGGTTGGGAGATTCAATATGACTACCAAGAAGCGTAAAGATGTTTTAAAAAGTCACTTTTTTCCATTAATAAAATAACTCCAGTTCTACCGAACCGATTTGGACACATTTTTTTTAAAAATATATGTAAGAGCATACTGATTACAGGTAAATTAGTCCGAAATGTAGATGGTGCTGCTAGCATGTAGGAAAAATGGCTGAATCGACCGAAATTGACAAAACTTGCATAATAATTGTGCTTCATACTTTCAATAAACTAAGCATATGTATTTACTGTACATCTTTGTAAGTGGGTCTCACTTTAGCTGTATGAGACCTTTAAATTGGTCTGATTCTACTTAACTAACAAGATAGAGCATTCACTTATGCATCAATACGAAACTGATCAAAACTTTTATTTAGTCTGCCTTAACGATATTATTAGATGATTTTGTTTAAGTAAAAATTACAATAGTATCAAAATACAATTGCTTATAAAATTTAACTTATGAAAGAAAAAATTAATTATAAAAACGTCGATCTTAATTATAAAAATTTTCAGCTTATCTTCTTGATCAAAGGCTTCTTCTAACGTATTATGAAGGAAGTTAGATCGCTTATCATACATATTTTAACAGAGCAAGCAGATCTCTTAGGGTTAGAAAACAAAACTGCCCTGTACTTTTGTCAAGAATTTGTGGTTTTCATTGAAAACGAATTTAATAAATAATATAATTTGTTTATGGAGGGTACATATTAGCTTAGCAAATCTTAAGGAAAGGGCGTAGTCCTGTGAAATAAAAACCTTGTTATTATAGAACAAAAGTAACCATGTTTATTATGGATTTTTACCATACAAATCATATAATTTCGTAGGTGAAATAATAACATTATTAACCATCATCATCATCGTTTTTATTACTGTTATTGCATGATAAATTGAATCTCTCCTCTCCTTCAAAATCATCTGAATCATCGATGGTATCATTTGTGTCCTCTATTTTATCTTGTTTATCTTCATTGAGTCTCTAGTTTTCTCTAAAAAAATATTATAATGCTTTACTTAGTCCTATTTATTATTTTAATTATGTTTGGTTTTCGAAAAATAAAATGTTTCAATTATCAAAAATAGCCGCTTAAGAAAGCACGGATACAAAATAATTTCTGTAAAGTAGCACAAACTTCTTCAAATTTCCACCCTTGTAAGTAAATAAATTTTACACAAACATGAAGCAAACCATCTTCGATGGTTTTTTTATTGAACATATATCTACTTGGGCATGAATAATACACATATGTGTATTAGGGTGATTTTTTTATTCGACTATTTTTATTTTTTCAGTCCTTTCGTACAATTTTGTTGGAAATACCCCTAAAAAAATACCCTAAAAGTTTTAGCCCTCAATATTGATATTATGTCCTAGACAAACGCCTATAAATATTTCCCATTTAGAATACACGTAAACTCTGATTTGTTATCTTTAAATTTCCATAGCTCAGCGGAATTTCATGGCATCGCATCAACCACAGACAGGTATTTCTCAGAATTGAAGGCTCTACAAAGGTGCCCATTGTGGCAAAGTTGTAACTCACACCGCACCGGCGAGGTAGTACGGGCCACTAAACCTGATTTTTTCATGAAAGTCGCATTTATCTTGTAAATGACAAGAGCTACAGAAGAAGTTGAAACAACAAACTTGTAGGAAATCTAGTCATCTACAAAAATGATTCCATAAACCGAATCGCCCAGATCAATATTTGGCAAGATAGTAAGCCTTGAATTGTTTTTTCTGTGAAAATTTCGCCGATCATTGACTCAAACTTAATAAAATATTGTTTTCTTTCTCTGTAATATTATATTTTTTGTTCAAAATATTTTTTCCATGCTAAACAAGTAGGATATGATAAATACCTTACATGATTAAAGCTCATATTTAAAGATCTTTAAAAAATAATGGGTTAACTTGTTTCTGGATAAAACTCATGATTACAATTACATTCACATAATTTATATATTATTTACAATTTATTAAATTATAATAGTTTGAATGATATTTAAATAATAAATTGTTTATGAAAATAGAAACAAAAATATCAATAAATTATTATTGAAAGTAGAATAATTAATTGTTATATTGTGATTTTTTATACGATGTGTATTGAGAGCGATGATGCCGAACAGTCTAAAAAAATTTTTGTCTTTCATCTTCGTTATGAGTCAATACTTCATTTAAACTTTCGGGTAGTGCTACTCCTCTTTCCGCAGTATCGTTTACTACTTTTAACAATTTAAATGTATCATAACATTGATTATACTCGAGATTTGATCCCCACAAGGTTGAATCTGTACACAGAAATTGATAAGGGAGCTTAAATTCTTTAAAAATAAAGAATGAGTTTGGATTAATGAAATCGTATATTTTTCTTAAACAACGACGTTATTTCTTCATAAGCGACTGCAAAACATTTACTCGGCTTTTTGACAGCTACCTGGGAATTTATTTTTTGCATGATCTTTACTTTTTCTTCTACTGACACAGTTTCATCAAAAAGAGCCGGACAAGCATTTATGGCATTAGGAACAGTAAACCATATTTTTACATAAAATATTACGATGAAAACACATATCTACTGCAAAATATTTTTCTCTCTTCCTGCTATTTTAAGCTGGTTCCTGAACAAATATATTTTCAAGCAATAGAGAGCTTTTGATAACCACCGTGCGTAATAAAAAGCACCAGGGGCCTTAAATTCAGCTTTATGACTTTCGATACCACCCAAAAAGATACAGCTTAGCTCCAAAAACTCCTTGTAGTCATTTCTCGAATGATGATTCTGATAAACTATAAAAAAATTTAACAATTGCGACAATAAAATAAGATGTTTTCAGAATTATGAATTAAATGATTTAAAAGGGCAAAACTAAATTACTTGGAAATTTGAGTTGTATCGAGGTACGCAAGATAACAATTTGAAAAATTTTATGATTGTAAAAGAAATTAACTTTATAAATAATGAATGCTTTAATTGTCAAACTATTTATAAATTTATTAATACCTTCAGTTGATTTTCGATGAAGTCAAGAATATCGTCTTTCTTTTGATTCAAGATAAGTGCAATATCTGCATCTTCTGTGCCAATTTCATACGCGGATTTATCCACTTTGTCCCAATTATCTCTGAATCTTTTGAAAATAAGTACATTCGGACTATTTGTCCCTGGCCAAGCGACTTCTGCAACATTCCGTAACATCAATTCAGAAGTATAATGGAGACAAGCAAGGTATAATAAGTCTCGGCAAATTTTATCTTCTAATAATGTCCATGCACCACTAAAATAACCTAAAACAAAAAAGTACCCAATAACAAATTGTCATTTTATCATCAGTTATTCAAATTTGTTACTCAGCTTATATTTCAACTCAACATTCGTAAACATAATTAAAACAATAAATCAAATTCTAATTTAAAAACTTCTTTTTAATTCAAAAAACAAATACTGCGATAAAAATCCGTTCAACTACAACATTAACTTACCAGTATTTGAACTAGTTGAATTAAAGTACATCGCATTAACACCATCGCAAAGATTCCACTCTGTCAGCGTTTCAAAAATGGCTAAAGCTTGGCTTTCTCCTGTGCCATCAGAGATAATCGGAGTTTTTAAATTTGTATCAGTATTTATTCCTGTGTCGTGTATTGATAGTCGTTCTGCTTTTGGTTGGCCGTTTCCCGCAGGAAGCACCTTCCCGTTCCAGTGCACTACGAGTGAGTCATCAAAATTTTCTTCCGTAATCGTATCGACAATGTATTCTTTTCTTGAAATATGCACGTTACGAATGGTGGAATAACTCAAGTTATATTTATCAATGTCAAGTCCTAAACTTTTAAAACGGCAGAAATTATGTACATCGCATTTCCGTTACCAGTTTTAGTTCTATCTAGTGCTAATACTAATTCCTAAGTCAAAATGTTAATTTTATTTTTCTGAGGAGTTTGCATTGTATCTTTAAAGTATGAACAAGTTCGCATTAATTTAATAGAATTTGATATGTAACTACAGAAACTATTTAAGGACGACTGTGGAGATAATTTCGTACCGGAAATGAAAAATGTTAAAGGTGAATGAGTAAACATTATAGCTCAATATTAAACAAAACTAATGTAATCGAACAAAACTATTATAATAGACCTAACCATGTTTCTAGATAATCCAATTAAATCGCATTTCAATTACGGTTTAATTAACAAATAAATTTCATTTTTAATTGGATAGTAAATTTAATTACTAAATAAATATAATTGTTATTAAATACGTATTTCAATTAGATTCAATTAACAATTCAATTGAAAAATGTTAAAACTGGTGCTTTTTTAACAATTAAGGAATTGAGCGAATCATTTCCGTTTCTCATGCTCGACACTCAATGTGGTGTGTGAGATCTTGCAGAATTTTGTATAACACTGAAATATCTGATGAGCGTTACTAGTCTCAGTAAGATTTCATAAGTATTTCGAGTTCCTAGGAACTCTTGTAGCAAAGCGAGATTACGTATATTTATACTTTAAATTGGGGAATAAGTGCGACCTTGACCAAATTTTTCTCGGCATGTGCCAGGGTTCGCGCAAGGGCCGATCGGTCTCGGAAGGCAAGTCATGTAGCAGCAATACACGTGGAGCTAAGGCAAAGAGAGGAAACGGGTGCGGCTTTGACAAATTTTTCTCGGCATGTGCCAGGACTCGTGCAAGGGCCGATCGGTCTCGAAAACATTATGTGCAAGTGGAGTTGTAATACATACAATCTTGTAACTTCCCCCACTCTCCGTTTTTACCGTACTTGCATTGCACCTATTTGACTTGCCTTCTGAGACCGATCGGTCCTTGCGCGAGTCCCGCACATGCCGAGAAAAATTTGTTCAAAGTCACACTCATTCCCCAATTTTAAGTATACACAGATGGTAATTGAAATGAGATTCAATCAACAATTAAATCTTATTTTCGATTGATTGATTGAGAAATTATATATTTTAGAACTCTGAAACTTACCAATTTCTTATTTATTGGGAATTCCTTCATCCATCGCAGACTGATTTCCAGAAGTTTCTTCTGGTAAGCTGTCAATTTCTGGTAGAAGAATATTTCTGTTTTCTTCACGACAATCTGTCAGAAATTGCTGAAGATTTTACGGCAAATTTTTTATTGCAGCATAATTCGCAATGTCAAATAATTTATCAAGACTTTAGCTAAACTGTTCCACATGTTTTTCTTGTATTTTCAATATCTTTGCACAACTCCAATGTTTCCTCAGTTTCATGTAATCACTGTGAATGTTTTCCAATTTTGTAATACTGTGCTGAGGTCGAGAGGTCGAAATCGAAAGATTGGCCTAAACCACGTTTATATCACTAATCACACTACTAGCACTTTCTCGTATGCTTAGTTTTAAGGATTAATGTTTGTACACAAAAAGATTCAATAAATCCCTACACGAAGCTAACATATTATTATTAATATTACGAATTTCAAATCCAATTAAATAAATATAAACTCTATTTTCTGTTTTGTCAGACATTTTTGACATTGATAATAAAAATAATAAAAAAATGTAACACAACGTAAGGAATACGAACGCGACGCGAGTACGTTTAGTGTTCACAGAGCTTTGTTCTAGATACTCACGGCATTAGCATTACATAGTAGAGAACAAAGAGAGCACTGCAATCAGGTAGATGATTTATTTAGCTTATTCAAGGTTAAGTAAAAGAGGGGATGTTAAGATAGGAGAGAGGGTTTCAATTAGCAGACAATGATTGAGCTTTCGCTGGTCGCGTACTTCTTGTCAAACGTTGTTGATCGAGTGGTGAGCGAATCACCGCAACGTTAGTTACATTGAAACGTTAAATCTCAATCGCGTTAGTTAAACGCGGTAATATTATATTTCTGTACATTTGACAATGTTACATATCAAATTATACCTACGATTATAGTCGCCTAGTTATTAAAGATCTCGCTGTCTAGTCACATTAACCAATAATAATAATTTTTACAAAGGTAGTCACAATGATATGTAGATGTAGGAGGTAATTATGATGCATAGATAAATGAATAACTGAAATATTTTTAAATAAATTATGAGTAGTTTATTAAGTAGCTAATGACGAAGAACAAACGAAGAATAAAGATTGTGTTCTAATGTTTATTAACATTAAAGCTTAAACATTGCAGATTATTTATTTTGCTTTAGTTTTCTAGCGTTAAAAAATATTTTGAACAAAAAATTTAATATTACAGAGAAAAAAAAAAAAACATTTTATTAAGTTTGAGTCAATGATCAGCGAAATTTTCACAGAAAAAACAATTCAAGGCTTAATATCTCGCCAAATATTGATCTGGGCGATTCTGTTTGTAAGACCTTTTTTGTAGATAATTAGATTTCCAAGAAGCTTGTTGTTTGGATTTTTTCTGCAGCGCCTGTCATTTACAAGATAAATGCGAAAAAACGCGAATTTCATGAAAAAATCAGGTTTAGTGGCCCGTACTACTTCGCCGGTGCGAGTTACAACTTTGCCGCAACGGGCACTTTTGTAGAGCCTTCAATTCTGAGAAATACCTGTCTGTGGTTGATGCGATGCCATGAAATGCCGCTGAGCTATAGAAATTCATATGTAACAAATTAGGGTTTACGTGTATTCTAAATGGGAAATATTTATACGCGTTGGTCTAGGACATAATATCAATATTAAGGGCTAAAACGTTCAGGGAATTTTTTTAGGGGTATTTCCAACAAAATTTTACGAAGAGACTGAAAAAATAAAAATAGTCGAGTAAAAAAAATCACCCTAATGTATATATATATGTATATATATATATATATATATATATATATATGTATATATTGTTTTTTATATTTTGATGGATTTATTAAGTTTAAATCTTAGGCAATTTTTAAAGATAAAGTTCCGTGCAGAAAATTTTGTAATTAATAGCAGCACGATTTAATGACAAGACGGAATTGCCAATTTATTGCATGCCTTTAACTTCATTTGAAAAAAAAAAAATCGTTTAAAGCGGTAGATATTACCGTAAATATTTTGTTTGAAAAACAAAATGCCTTTTTGCCTACATGCTCACAGCTTTTAGCAGCCATATTAAATTGGCTGATTCGATATTGGGTTGCAGGAAATCGTATCATTAAAAAACAAGGTCGAAAATAATTATAAATGAATTTAGGTAAGAAACAGTTGATTAAAAGTGTAAACACTTCAAATGTAATACAATGTTTGTTAAAAGAGCTCACTGAAGCTATTTTTCCCAAATGCCAGCAGCGCCATCTACAGTTCAGACTAAATTTCTTGTAATCTGTATGTTCTAACCTTGATTAAAAAAAAAAAATTTGTCTAAATCGGTTTCGTAGAACTGAAGTTATTTGATCTATAGAAAAAAATGTATACCTATAAAAAATATATTACCTTACATGAACTTAAAATCCACTGTATTATCATGTAGCAATATAGAAACAAATTTTTAGTTAATTTTTGTAAGAATAAGTCTATTGAAAGTGTTAACCATCAATAATTCTGCAAGTTTTGTACTGCAGTCTCCTTTGCGTCGTAAGCACTCCTTTCTATTTCTCTATGGTCTCTAATTTCTCCCTCTGGGTCCTAGTTACTTTCACTATTCGATTGATTGTGATTATTTGCATTGTACTCAGAACTGCTGCTACCGTCAGTATCATCCTCTTTTCCGTGATCATGCCGATTTTCATCACCGTTTGACTCGTTGATGGTGGTGAGATTTCATGTTAGAACAGACTAGGGGCCACATGAAAACGAGTCAGCGTGGTCACCAGGATAGCCAGGATTGCAGCTTCAACACCAGCTACCGAGAGTGGAGGAGTAGGAAAGAACATCCCAAAACACAAAAAACCCCAGTTCTTCAAATTATGTATGCCTAATTACAAGAAATATTTCAGTCAAAAGGAGAAGATTCATTGACTAAATTTTTTTCAGAAAAGAAAAATACAAAATTTTTTGTAACAAATGACTCTGAAATATTAAAAAAAATTGTTGATTATATTAAAAGCTAGATATCACTATTTTGGTTCTATGTAATTTATTTTGGGAGGGCTTGTTCCATGCGAGGCACAGCCCAAGTTGGGTGCAAGGATAGGGACAGCGGGTAAATAATATACAAGCTTAAGCTAATCAAACTATATACATATATTTACAAAGCCGAAACAGTGTGCAAAAGCAGGCTGAGAGGAACTTCCCCGTCAGCTGCCTTGAGTGAACTAACGGTGCTGCGCAGAACACCAAGTAGAGCAATTTAAAAGCAAAGAATGTAATGTCAAAGCAAAAGTAATTTTAGATAGTGACATAGCTAGCGAAGAAAAGATAAACAGTTGCTTTAGCATGGGCGAGAGACTTTGTTTTGATTCCGCGTGTAAGTTTGTATGGCTATGGAAGTAAACGAAGCAAGCTAGTAAGCATAGCAATAGCAAATTTGAATAAAGCAGTTATTATAGCAATGAAATATAAGTTAAATGCGGC
>JAPYYV010005225.1:0-15656 GCA_030522625.1 Copidosoma aretas | reverse complement strand
CTGGACTTTTGTTTTGCACGAGAATTGCGCTATCTAACAAAAAAAATTTGGCCTCAACAGTTATAGGCAGCCAAATTTGCAGTGGGCTCTCGGACTATGTCACCAGAAATATTTATCGAAAGTAAAAATCATGCAAAATATAATTACAAACGATAAAGCAACATAACAGTAGTTTCTTTGTAAAAATTCATTAATTTTAGGTATAATACTACATAAATCGAATAGCTTTAGAAAAATCATTTAATAATTCATTGCAAATAAGATCATATGTTCTTAAATAATTAAATAATAAAAATCATTTCACCTTATTGAATGTCAGTTTTGAAGAAAAACGTTAATTAATTATATATCGGAAGAAAAATATTTGTCATTACAATATCATTATTTTTAATTTTATTTTTCATTATTTGAAAATTTTTTAAATCATTAATATAACATACAGATGTAATATTTTTTTTCAAAATTTATTTTTAGTATGCATGATGAACATAATTTGTATGATAATATTATTATCAAAAAGTATGGGAATTATAAGAATAATAATATTAAAAATAATATTTAATAATAAATTTTATACAATTTCTAATAAAAATGAAAGAAAAAACAGATTAAAAAAGAAAGAATAAAATATTGATTTATACATAGAATATAAATATGGGGGGTTGGAGCGCAGAACGCGCAGGGGGCGAAGCCCTACTAGTTTATATATATACTTGTATTGCAATAGTAGCGGAAGCGTGCATGTATATACAAACGTTTATTTTACTAATCATGCTCTCTTTATGTATGTATACTAGTTAGGCGCTACGCTCTTACTCCTATACCACAAGTTTATACTACTGCCTTGTAGGGAGGTGTGAGAAAAAACATTTCTCCAATTGTTTCTCTCATGTTTAATACAGTATAAGTTTCGAAATGACTTAAAGTATTCTTTAAAATTATCAATGTTATATGGCTTTAGATAGTTTAAAAAATTAACTTGAATACACAATGAAATCTAATAAACTTATAAAAATTTTATAGTTGGTCACTCGTTCATTATATCATTCGATAACAAAATAAATAAAAACCATTGTGTCTTACATTATCATTGAAAAAGTTTCATTGTTTTTAAAAATTTATTTTTTATTTTACTTAAGAGTAAAGTTCCATAGTTAATATAAATTATGCAATAGAATATATAGAAACCGACACTTTACTCGATTCTCACGAACATAATTATTTTTAACGTGTGTGTGCGTGTGCAAGTATATTGCACCTACACGTGCATACGCAGTTCCTCCATACCAATCGTTTTGTTCTCGATCGCTAGCTGAGACTCGTCAGTATGGCGTGCTAGCGATCTAGCTCAACCGCGACAGTGACATTGATATAGTGTGTCAAAGATTGAAATTTTTTTCAAATCTTATGCTGAAATATACATATAAACTAAACTCCTGGACTCACTTATTCGTCGATTTAATATTTGAATATACAGAACACAGATACTTCACTTGATTTTCACGAACAGATTTTTTTGTAACATGTGTGATTGCAAGTATAAGAAAGGAAAATGGGATGAAGAGGAAAAAAAAATTTTTATGACAAACTATATAAATCTCGCTATTGCGGTTGATACGCGTATTGATGGAAGTATTAGTTGTGTTTATATGTGACTAGATCGCTATCATGCCACGCTGACGAATCTCAGCTAGCGATTAAGGATGAAACGACTTCCCTCCTTTCTTTTCTCTTCTTTCAATTTCTCTTTCCTATACACTCCGCACTTCATAGGGGAGGTGCCAAGCATGAGTTTTACCGAAGATCGGTGTTGCTTGGTATGGAGGGATTGCGTATGCATGTGTGGGTGCAATATACTTGCACACACTCACGTTGAAATTAGTTCTGTTCGTAAAAATTAAGTAAAGCATCGGTGTTCTATATATTTGATTATTAAATTGACGTACAAGTGAAGACGCGAGTTAAGTTAAATTTCAAATAATGCAATTAATTTACAGTGTTATTTTGTCAATCAATGACTATTATTTAAATTTTTTTCTTATGATGTTTATTTTAAGGATTTAAAAAAATTTTCGTTGTATTTTATAACCTAAAAATATGTTTAGAAAAATATTCCAATGTAATTTTTATACAAATTATTTAATTAAGTAAATCAAATAATCAATAAATTTTATTATAACCTTCGTTCAAAAATTATAACTGGTAACAAAATTGCAAACTTAGTTTTTAAGACTATAAATATGTCTTGTGGGGCCTTCCCTAAGCCACGTGACCTGTTTGGGGGAGCGTAGGGGTTTGACAAAAAGCTATGTTAAAGCATGTGGAAGAAAAAGGGGTTTCAGATGATGTTACGTGACCTTCAAGTTGATACAGTTGGGAAATTTTTTTTAAATGTAGCGTGTTTCAAGTTTAATGTTACGCAATCTGAAGGATAATCAAGCGTATTTACAGAACCTCGACGTTACTTTGTTTACCTATAAGCTGCCTAAGTACTAGTTGTGTATTTAGCACGTGTCATGCGCCATGCGCTATGCGGCATATGGCATGTGGTTGTCACAGGTCTTAGCGACATATATCAGGATTGTGTTTTGTAAAAGTGAGTAAAGTTTTAATACATATTAAATAGCCAGTGTTATTATGTGTTCATGCTATTCTAAATTTTATGCAGCATACCAGAAATGCTATGCAAGTAGAATTTCTGACTTATAATCCATCAGGATGCAAATGAACTCTAAAGGTCTTTAAGGAGGCTCAAACCTTACTCACTAGTCAATTGAGTAAACAATCCATACAACCGTGTATAATTTGCTATCACGCGAAAAGTTACAAGTTAAACATGTTCGAATAACTTAAGATTACTTGTTAACACATTTGGATTTTTATACTTTTAATGAACAATCAAGAGTTGTACACTTGATTTAGAAAAAAATATAAACTCTTGTTGAACACTTTGTACGACAAAAGTCTGTTAGAAATCGCCAAGAATTCTGATTTTTTTATTAAAATATACTTCATTGTCAACTTGAGAATAGGTATACGCAATTTTAGGTGGATATAACAGATAAGAAACTTTTTATTAGTAATCTTAAAAAATGTGTATCGTTCTGTATGGTGTGGGCATGGTTAAGCAGCAGACAATGCTATATTACCTACGTGAATTTAGTATAGACCGAGAAATTGTATGTTTAGGTTTTAATTATCTTTCACAGTTGGTTGGTATTGACATTTTACGAAGTGCTCATTCGTTCAGAATCGCATAAGCTAAGATGGTTAGTTTTTATTGGTGCTGCTTCAAATGTATTTTTCTTGCAAATTAAAACATAATGATAAAGATTTTTATGAGATCCCGTGTTATAATGTCCACTTTTATCGCTTTATAAATCAAAAATTAAGTTAGTAAAGAATATTTGAAACATTTGTACTGACTTTTAATTGTCTAATTAGTCATATTTAGTCATTTTACCTCTTTAAAACTTAATTTTTGAACTTAATGGGCCTCCTTAAAAGCAGAGTAAGATTTTTATCCTGCTCAAGTTAAAAAAAAAGATTTCAGAGTTATTACAAAAAAAAAACACACAAAAGCGTGCCGCATTCGTAAATTTTTCCGCAAAACAGGTAAGTTCTCTCCCTGGGCATATTTTTAAATTAGTTTAATTAAAAAAGGTGTTAAAGAAAAAAGGAAATAAAGTCCTCTGTAAGATTCATATACTCGAACTAGAAGTAGAGTGGTTTGAAGAACAAGATATTGAACTCAGTGCTATTAATTATGAGCCTATTTTACGATACGATAATGCTAATAATGATTATTCTCCTTTTATTAATGTTGTTATAAATGACTTATATAAATAGATTGTCCCTCGTTATGTAACTTTACATGACATATAATAAAGTGATTTACATATTTTTTTTAAAACCTGACCAAATGAGCAGTAAAACCACGTGACTTTTGGGGTGGGGCGGAGGGGTGTCTGCGAAAAGCTACGGTAGATTACAAGAGGATAAAATGGGAGTCAAAAAGTACCGAAACTCAAGCTCTGTGGTTCATGAAAGGCCCCTCAGAAGCAGGAACTAGATCTTCATAATCACTCATTTAATACAAAATTCGATTTTCATTACTTTGACATTTATTTATGAGAAATAACAAATTCAACTTTGAGTTTTTAACATGAATATTTTATGTATATGTAAAGGTAACTTATTCTCTTTATAACATGATGTTACGATGCAGGCGTAATATCATAATAACTCTGAAACAGCCAAAGCTGACCAGAACAACTTGTGAGACGACAGTCCGAAATAGTCTCTCGTCAGGTGTATACAAGCGTATAAATAGATGAATAAGGTGTAGGAGAAAGTCGATATTAATAATAGGCTCAAATATCGTTTTTCTTTGACAGGTTTGTAAATAGCTTTATGTATGTAACTAATATTATGTGATATGGTTTATTATTAAATTTACCAATTCTCTTATAGAAAAAACTCAATTGGCTTATCTTATTTGATACACTATTATCCTACATTTTATATATATCTTACTATATATATATATGTAATTGTAAGAACTATAATTTCCACCACCCCCCTCTCCCCCCTTAAATCACGGGAGTATTCTTTTCATTTTTACGTGTTTTTGACGATCGTCACTTGTTACCTTGCCCCCTCCCGGCCCCTCTTTCAAATTCTTTAGTTTTCTGCGTGTTTTAACGTAAAAAATGTTTTTTTTTCTGAATAGCCCCCCTCAAGCTCCCCCTCACCCCCCTCCCCTCAGGGACTTGGAACTTTGTTCAGATCTCACTATGTATATATATCACCTGAAATATCACATGATATTTTTGAAAAAAATTATGGTAGAACCTAGATACTTTTTCATTTTAGATGATTTCAAATTGTCAAAAAAGTACTAGATAGGCATTCCCAATGGATGAAAAAGTGCGTAAATTTGTCTATTTTGCAAAATAACTTATAAAATTTGTGAACGCATCGTTGTGAAAGTAGACCTAAAAAAAAGCTGAAATACATACAATGACAACGTACACGAGGTAGGAAGGGTGAAAATTGTTGAAAACATGCTAAATAAGAATCCACTATTAATGAGAAAGTGAAAAAATTAGTCTATTTTACAAAATAACTTATTACATTTTGCAAGGCAACCGTGTGTTGGTAGCCCTAAAAGGTAACGAAAATAAATAGAGTACTCTAACAGTATAATCACGATAGCGTAAACATACAAATATAGAACAGAAAGCCAAAATCAGTATACCTATAATGCAATGTGTTCCAGCTCCTTTATAGATATATATTTGTAAGTAATATATATATATATATATATATATATATACACTTATATATATAGATGGGAATTTCCACGTCAAGTAAAACGTAAAAAAATTGAGCTTTTGTAGAAGTTTGTATACAAGTTGACTGATACGAGGAAATTACATCCACAAAGTTTGATAGCCCAAATCGCGATAGGCTGGCGTCACGAGCGGTCACAAGGTTTTCATTTTTTCTGTAACCTTGAACTTATTGATTTTGTGGGTAAATAATGGCGTGATATAAACATTTTTGAAAGTAGTGATTTTCATCATTTTTCTAGTAAAATATATTAAAAACATTTTAACAATTTTTAGGTTATGTTCTGACGTTGAAAAAAAAATTTGTAATGATAAATCGAAAATTTCATGAAACATAATAAAAATTTGCGATTTTGATGCTATTACTTGCAAAGCTTATAATATTTTGATTAGAAATGTATTTTAAAGTGTCACTACTATCGTTAATCTTAATTGCAAGGATGATCGTTGGCATTTAAAAATGACGGATCAAATATGGCGGAGTTAGAACTAAAAATTCAGGGATTTTCATGTAAAAAATTTTTATTGTACTCTGCATAAAATTTTTAGCTAATAATTTATCTTATCATTTTTTGATTGAATGTAAAGTTTTTGTGTGACAAATTTATCAATATTCTAGTATAATACAGAAATATATCAGGCGTCCATCTCGGACCCCTCACTCTTATGCATGGATTTCAATAGGTGGTTAGGATATCGGTAATGGACGGATAATCTTGTATCTTATTTCGAAGTTCAAAGTATTTTTATATATTGTATACTACTATCATCAGTATCAGTATCCTTACATATATTAATGAACATTCTACAGTACATGTGCTAAAGAGAGAATGCAATATGTCTGTGCGCTCGGATGCTCCTTGAAGTATGACTAATAAAGATCCTATTTATTCTTTTGGCCACTTAACACTATTAAAAATTTACTCTTCTTTTCTTTTTTCCATTCTCTACATCATTAACCAAATTAAAATAGAATAAAAGTCACAATTTCTATCGCTTTTATTAATTATTCCAAACACCTATTAAAATTCAGGCGTTAGAGTAAGAAGTCAAAGATTTGCGCTTGATATATTCCTGTGATATATTGATATATTCATGAATGTTTAGACATGAACTCTGCATTTAATCGGAAAATGACAGAATAAATTATTTGCTCGAAATTGATTGTAGTATACGATCAAATTTTTTTAAATAAAAAAATCCTTAAATTTTAGTTTTAGCTCTGCTATATTCAATCCACCAATTTTAAATGCTAACTTTTATTATTACAATTCGGATTAACGATGGTAATGACACTCTAGAACACCATTTATAAATGAAAATATAAGCTTTGCTAGTAATAACATCAAAATCTCAAATTTTTACCTATGGACGCCTCTAGTGCCTACATCGTTTCTCATTCTATTCTGAGACTAATACCTTTTTACATTATAAGTTTTCAGCTTCAATGATAAATATTAAAGAAATCTTTCATATTTTTCAAAGTTTTTGATTTATCTATGAAAATATTGCTTCAAATATTTTAATTTGACCTAAATACTTTTAAATAATTTTATTATGATCTACGAAAAAAATGCTAAAAAATTACTGTTTGAAAAATTCTTTATCTTACGCTATTATTTACTTACAAAATTGATAAGTTCGATGTCATAGATAAGATCTAAATTTTGTAATTGCTCGTTTAATAGGCTGCAGTCACGAGCGGTTGCCTATTGCGATTTGAACTCTGAATCTCTGGGGACTAACTTTTTAGGTAATAAGCTACTTGTATTGAAATCATTAGAGGAATATATATTTTTTTTACGTTTTACTTGACGTGGAATATCCCGTATGTATATAAACCTTTATTGTCTAAGATCCAAATGTACATTGCGTTATTAACATGCAAATTTAGAGATGTAATTTTTATACGAATTTATTGTTATCATTATTTTCAAACAAAAGATAGCATTTAATAGAAAATTAATAATCATGACTGATGGAAAAATGTACAATTTCGCTTCGTATCAGGTTATCAAATTAAAAAAAAATTCTGCTTATGTTATTAAAAATTAAATACTGAAATTATTCATATAACTTTAAAACATTTTGTATGAGATGATTAAACAATTTAGAACCTTTTTTTAAATAATTTATACAATTATTTTCACTTTCATGTGATAAATCGATCATGCATCTTTTTATTCCTTTTATTTTAATCATCATGAAACTTATTTTTTTGTAATTAGATAACTATGATAAATTTTATTTCCATGATTCTACATAAAGAAATATAATTTTTCAAATAAAATTTTCAGTTTCTTTGAGAAACTGCTATTTTCCATTGTACGCAATTAAAATGTAATTGATGAAAAGTAATAATACTCAACTGAATATTTTAATTTCAGTTCGATATGATAGGTGATTTCCGTTTTTCCGTTTTACGTAAATTATCTTTTGAGTACGACATTTAAATATTGTATTATTTAATTATTAATTTGTTTTTGTTTTACTATAATTTTACTATGTCCTAAGATTATCCTTTCTTAATCATATTTTTGATTATGACGTAAGAGTTAAAAAATATTATTTATGTACGCCGTAGCAATGTAATACCTTAATTCTACTGTAAAAATTTTCTAGGAGTTTTATATGTGGTAGCAAAATTTAGAAAATTATGTTACAATAACAGAATTATTATACTCTTTAATTTTGTTAATGTTTTAAATAAGCTTTATATATCTATTTTTATTTACTTGATGACCGAACCCAGGCCCACGTAATATTGTTCCTACAACTAAGATTTGATAAGATAGTGATAAGCTAGTCATTTGTATGAAAAAAATTCTTATTTTAACTACACAAATTATTATCCCAGATATATAAGAAATAAATAAAAATTTCCTCCATTTCTTTAATCAACCAAACTGATAACCCAATAAAACAAATTATGTTCAATTGACTGCGGTAGTCTTTTTAATTATCAATAAAAGAAAACAAATATATGTTGTTATTTGATAGCATAGCTGCTTATGAAAGAAAAAATCTTTTTAAGTGACTGTGGAGCCTTTTTCGCCTCTCTGGAACACTTTGGCCTTTTTTGGCTGGATTAAGAAATGAACAGGTACTGCTGAAAGTTGTGGGGGAGGGCTTAGGCTGCACTCAAAAGAACTTCGCCTTTTTTTGGATGGATCCTGAAATGTGGCGGGGCTGTGAGTGGAGTGCGGGGGGTGAAGTGACTTCGGCTACTCTCAGAAGACTTCATTTTTTTTTGGGAAGGATCTGAACAAATTTGACCTTATTTTGTAGGTCACACGGGAGGCGAGGAGGGGGGGGTGTTTAAATGTGTGAGACTGTAGAGGAAGATGGGTTTACACACATTTGTTTTGATTGAAATTACAGAAAAAACAGGCAAGGTTTTCCTTATTTTGCGTGTTGGAGGGGGGAGGGGGGCTGCTAAGGACTATGAAAGGTAGTGGTGGAAGGTGAAAAAATCCAGTAAAATCACTCCTTGATATGGAAAATATATACATAAACAAATACCTTTCTATTTACATATTTGGTTGTATTCTGTTCAGTTCGGTATACATTAAGTCGATGATTTCGTATATCGCATTGCTCACGTATGGTTTTACCATTTCATACATTATACTAACTCGTTGACTGGACGCACATGGATTATGCAACCGACTTATATACATCTATACCTCTCCCAAAATAAATTACAACTCAAGTTTTTCAGTTACGTATTACTTTGAATATAACAAAATAACCTAAATATTTACTATTTTTGCTGTATCTTCCTAAAATGTACGTGAAATTTTTCGAAATAAATTACAGTACCTTTAAAAATTAGTGCAGTCGTAGACATCTTATTTCAGAATAGTTTTTTGGCATTACAACCTCAAGAAATCAGGAAAATTGCCATTTCTGGGAATAGATGCTTGATAGGATAAAGTTGAGAATTTTCGTGTGATTTCTGACGGGAAAAAAAACAATGAGGCGCACAAATAAGAAATTTTTATCGACATTGCAACATGATCTCCGTTGTTCCTATTTTAGATACATGTTGATAAAGTCAGGGTAAAACAATTATGAAAATACTATAGCATGTTCACAATTATAATATAAACCTGCACAAATAAGGTAGAAACCGTTCTATAACAACAAGAACCTTACAAAATATGAAAAAGTACTTTATCTCAATAGAGGAGAAATATGGGCCCGAAATAACAGTTTTTACTGGTTTTTCAAAGGTGATAGCCACATCAAGGCGTACGAATAGAAAGATGTTGGCTGAAATGACATAATAAGCTCTATTTTCCCTATTTTCGACATATCTCTGTAGTGTAACGTCGGAACCCGTCGTTCTACAAAATCTTTATAATTTTATTTCCTTTCCCTGTTGTTCGTTTACTCAAAACATACGTCACCCGGTTTTCCATCTATCTGACTTATCTGTTTGAGCTTTGCTGTTTCGAACACACAGGCAATGTTCCAATGGGAATCGACTTTACGAATTTTCCCCGAGCAAGTTGCGGAGAGCAACTATAACTACACATGCGTACCCCTTTAGAAACTGCAGCACCTACGATTGCAAAAACAATTTTACAGTAGAAACGCAAACTCTCCAGAATTATGTATAGTCGCACGATGTTACTTAGCAACTACTATGTTGAAACCCTCAGTTAATATTAACTATTAAGTTATTTAGTAATTAAGGCTTAACAAATAATAAGCCGCTATATTATACCAGCATGAACTTTCAAGAATTATGTAAGATCACAAAACATTAATAATTACTCTGTCAGAACTATTAGTTGTAAGAAAATATTAAAAAGCAAGCTAATTTAGTAACAATCAACAACTCGCTAGTCGACGCCGCATTGTTACCTCATACTAAAATTTGTAATAATATCGATGAACCAAGTATACCACTCACTTAGCTCTTTGGCATTTATTTATCGCCAAATTGTGCGATTTTCGCCATTCAAGTTTCATTCATCATGGTTTACTGATTTATGACTAATTATAATAATTATTAACCAGCGCGCCAAGTTGTTGTTAATATTAAGTACTAAGGACAATTCTTTAAAGGGAGGCGGGAAGGTAGAGGAAGAACATATACTTCCCCTTTCTTTGGCGTAGGAGGCCTGAAAAAGGACAGAAGCGGTGCGCTCAAGTATGAGCAGTGCAGGGGAACCTTTTCAAAGCAGTCCCCGGAAAATTCGCTGCCCTTCGCTGCTTCTGCGCATCCTTTTTCGGCGCCTCTTTTCCACCTGAGTGGGACATTCCGTAGGGAGAGAGATTTTCGGCTATATAAGCCACCACTGGGCATGAAAACGGCACTCTATATCGATTTCACCTCTGGGTTGACACCTGCCTAGCGTCTAAACCGGCTCCGCCTCTGGATCAGCACTTGCCTAGAGTTTCCAGCATCATCTCTGAGTTCACAGTTGGCCAGGGTCTCGTCAGCATCATCTCTAGGTCGACACCTGCCTAGAGTCTTGTCAACGTCAACGCTCACGCTATTACTCTCTCCCCTTGGTACCCACGTGTATCATTAAGAGAGAACTCGAATAAACAGTAAGTCGGATCCAATATTCAGTCAAGTTCTGTCATATATCCTTCCATCCCTCATCACATACCTCGCGCTTCCTTGATTTCATGCCGCGCGATTTCAGCCAGGAACAACGGACTACGTGTGAGTCACCCATGCCCTAGAGGAGCCACGACAAATTATGCCTGGGTCAACACGTGCCCACTGCCAGCCACATAAAGGGTCACTCATGCCCTAGAGGAGCCACGACGAACTACGCTTGGGTGGCTACATGCCAACCGCGAGCGGCGTGAGGGTCAACCTATGCCCTAGAGGAGCCACGGATAGCTGTGCCTGAGTCAACCCATTCCCCTGCACATGAAGAGGAACAGATAGACGCACTGTGCCCAGGAAGCCGTTATCGTGCCACAACGCGAACCCGAGAAAAAAGGACTGACGACCGACACTTCGCGACCGCGCACTTACCAACGCCGAAGCTTAGACCCGAAACTCACGTCGTTCGCCCGACGTAACAGTAGTATTGAATATAGAACAATATAATCTTGAAAAATGAGAGAATAATGCCTTAATTGTAAAGAAGAGCTGGATATGCCATTATTAACAAGTTTTAGGAGTTCTCTAAAGAAGACATCAATATCGACGTGTAGAAATTGAAAAGTGTGTCAACATAATAACATAACCTCAATTATCTCTAGGTCAGCTATTTAAAATCAGGATAGACGCTTAAAACAAATTAATAGCATGTTCAAGAATATCAATTCAGGCACACGTGTAGGAATAAAAACTTGCTATACATACTTTTACCGTCAATAACTTTAAATAAAAAGTCATAATCCTATTGCAGCGTCGTAGAGTACCCCTTTCTTTATATTAATATTACAAAAGTCGATGGATCAAAATTTTTCCAAAATTTCGATACATAATTCATGAAAAAATTGAAACAGACAAGTTATGAAAGGCCAAAAAGTTTAATTATGTCCCTATAGTAATGATTAAATTAATCACTAGATTAGTATTCCACTTCTGCCTGGACTCCCACGAGTTCACCTGTATTTTTTTTTCTTTGATATTTTGATATATTACAAAAAGTATAACAACTAAATCAACTATCCGAGGACAAATGGCAAGAATGCTACGTAGTGCTATAATAAAAATCCCAATAATAGTCGTCGCCTATCAAATAAAAATAGCAGATACAACATGCCAAATAATTATAATAATAATAACAATAATAATAGTAATCATCACTTCGGTGCTTATAGATGTAAAAATATTTTTATTCGCGGTGATGATAGTTACGGTGTTAATCGTGGCTATGATTAAAGACAAATGCAAGAAAAAATTTATTTTAAATTAACATGCAATTTGCAAAAGTAGACGGAGTCCATGCGGTGAATTTCCTTAATCTCTCAGCATGCTTGACGCGCTCCCCCAACGTCGGGCATGACGCCATAGATGTAGAAAAAATGGACGCACATGCATGAAAAGGGAGAGCTAGAATAGAAAAATCGACGCCTTGCTATATGAGTCCTCGACAGAAAGAGATACAAAAAACAACCAGCGATAAGTCAATCTCGAAACGCCTTAAGGACAACACAATGAAAAATTCATGGCAGGCAGACTCTCAAGAAGAGAGAATATTAGCTGCAAAAGTGTGTTAATAATCTAAACGTCACAGGAAGTGTGCCTTAAAAAAGCCCTTAAATGGATGAAAAAGAACAAAAGGACAGCGGAGACAAGCTCTCTCACAAAGATAAAATGAATATATTTAAGATAAGTAGAACTCCCTCCTCAGTGTTCCTAAAAAGTATCGCCTGCGAAGAGCATGACCCTTGAGAAACGCATATCTGAGAATCCAAAATAGTATTGGGCCGGGGGAAGAGCCTAGTGGCACTCCTGAAGTGGTATCAAACGCACGGTGAAAATCGAAGTACACTGCAAGCGTCAGCAGGGCCTGGTCCATATCAGTACGAATGTCATCCGAAATATTAAGCAACGCTGATTGGGCACTGTGTCCATGCCTAAAACCGGACCGTAATGGTGAGAGTAAATGATTCATTTCCAAGAAGTCGTAGATTTGTTTTGTAATCGAATTATCAAAAACTTAAACAAAGTAAGAAAGATTAGCCACTGGGAGCAAATCATGGGCATTCTTGGGCGTAGAGACTTTCGAGAGGGGTACAATTCTAGACGACTTCTACACGGATTGTTATAAACAATCATACAGAGACAAATCAAAGACATGCTTCAAATACGAGGATATATCAGGAAAACGCTGGCAATGTATCTTAGAGACAAACCGTCATTACTACAACTTAGAGGTCGGCATTGTAACGTAGCTGCTCGCTGGCAGGGATCACGGCCAACAGCTATGTGTGTTTGTACTTGCTACGGGAACTTTAGGGGAGAAAATTATAATACACTACATACATTAAGGATATAATACACACATCAAATACTTTATACAAGGCTGATTATATTTATTTGAACCACAAATAAAAAATGCAAATTTGTATAGGTAAACTTTACATTTTTACGGACCAATGATTATTCACTTACAAAAGTACTTTTATTCACTCGGTTTTATCGAGTGCTGCAATCATATAGATACTAGCCGAGTGTGCAACCGCCGGTTACAGAAACATACGGGCTGTAAATGGCCGGACGATACATAAACATTAGTTGTTTGGGCTCACTGTGATATTATAATCGTGGGTATCGTGTCGTACGACACAGAGTAGGCTACGTTGGCAGAGGTCGAAAAGGAAAAGGTACACGTCTGGAGTAAAGAAGGTGAGAACTCCTACCGTGAATGCTGGCTCTTGGTGCTGAATATTGAAGTCACCTTCATGGATGGGCTGCGGGGTGTGCAGGATAAGGTTGATAGAGGCTCCCAGAATGTAGGCGTCGGCAAGCCCTCGACGCACAGCTGGTGCACCCGGAAGCCGGAACAACGCAGTCTTTGTTTGCAGTAAGCGTGGCGGGGAGTTTGACATATGTTGTACATGCTCGTGGCTCCGTGGTAAAGGAGGGTCTGAAGCATGGCTACCTGAGCCACGACAAGCAAACTCCCGTCCGTCTGCAGGTCTTCTGCTGTTGGTGTGCGCAAGCGCCGAAGGCTTTGTATACTTCACAATGTACCCAAAGAGTGCTGCGTCAGCTTGTCGCTAATAGGCCCGTATAGATCCACAGCCATAGTCTTGACAGTATGGTATTCTGACTGGCATCGTCATATATCTCGACGGAGAACAGCATTGACGGTATTCAGACAGCACTTAATCGGAGTAGGAATCAAGGGATGGTAGGGAAAACGGGAATTGTGTACGACCCACACTCTATTTGCGCGTTTTCTAGCAAACCTCGAAAAAGGGCCGCGCATCTACGCCAGTGTCTTTTGATATAGCGGCATCTACATACCTTGAGACCCTTTATTTAGGCATAATGCTATAGAGATCTGTGACTTGTCAGTTTGCCGTCTCACAGCACATAATGCACAAGAGATCGACATACATCCACCTAGTCAACTTGTCGGAATCTGAAAGCTTCAAGAGACCTCAATGCTGAGTTAAGAACCTCATTAAGCTCAGCCGGGGTAGACAAAGGGTTTGTACAGGCCACTGACGAATAATAATCGATCAATGCATCTACTGGTAGGGACGTCAGGGGCGAGCGGGGTTTGCACACTGTAACGCCGAAACGACTCTAGATACGTAAACATTGCGATCGGTACTTTGCTTCAGCCAACAGGCCCCGCAAGTAGGTATCACGAGCGCATTCAATTGTTATTTTATTCCTCTTAAACGACTCCCTGTATTCTACTAAGTCTCTTATTTTCCGATACAGCTTCTTCCTCTAATACAACCGGTCATTACACCTACACTCCGCTTTGAACTCATCGTTCAACCACGGTACAGATAACCTACAAAGACTTCTCTCCTTAAATGGCGCATGCATATCCAAAAGCTCGGTCACCAACCCACCAAGATCGAAATAGAGAGATTAATATAATAAAAAAAAGTTAGACCGAATGACAGTTCATTTTTTCACGAAAACTTCTGAAAAAAACTGGCAAGAATTTACTAAAATCTCTCAATTTCAGTACGTGGATGATAGGTGGACGGGGGGGGGGGGGGGGGAAAGAATAGGGACAGGGCACTTAAAAATCGGAGCAAAACTACGAATATTCTTTGCAGTGACGTTGATTTCAACGACAGCTCAGTACAACTACGGCTCCGACAACGACTGGTTACTATTTCGACAACCAATCACAAAGCAGTTCGCTTTGATTTTCCATTTTTACTGCCTTATGATTGGCTGTAGAAATAGTGAACAGTTGTTGTCGGCACCACCATTGCTCTGAGCTGTCGTTGAAACTAACGTCGCTGCAAAGAACATTCATAGTTTTGCTATAAATTGAAATGCACTGTCGCTAGTTTGGACCCTCCCCCCTCCCGATAGGTGTAGACGTGTCAAAATCATAGTTCACGTATTAGTAATCGCTACCGCAGATACAAGGGGCTCACAATTGACGAGAATACTGTATCCTGTCAGCCGAATCAACGACGATAACATAAAACCACGCATAGGAGTCACCCCTACGATACGTAGCTCCAGAGCAAGTGTTTTAACATCAACCGGCGAAGGTGCTCTGCATAAAAATCAATATTAAGGGAGTTCACCCCCAAAATGAAAATAATCAGATTTTGATAAAACTGTAAAAATATATCATTTGCAATCGTAGAAGACTATCCTCAAAGTTTCAA
>JAPYYV010005224.1:0-15656 GCA_030522625.1 Copidosoma aretas | reverse complement strand
AGGTGAAACTTAGTCTTTCACTGAAGTTGAAACAATAGCTCTTATTGAAGATCTGAAGCTCCTAAAGTGGCAATACGAAACTCTTAGAAAGCATGTTGAAGAAAAAAATGTTTATATTTTTAAGTCGTACAAATGCCTCTGTGACGTAAAGAGAGAATGTTTGCCTAATGTAAGAAGTGCTCTTATCACCGAAAAGGATGCGTGCGTTAATTTACAGGACCTATTAAGCCATACTTGCTCACGTGATCGGGTGTCTGAACAAAGTCGCTATAGACAAAAATTTGAAGATGGAACCATGTCAGATGAATCAATTTTTCTTTTATCGTTAGTACCACTTACAGTTCAAATGATCGAGCCATCTGACAAATTAGCAACCTGGAGTGATCGAGAACCTGGCTCAACGAGGTATTGTCGTCCCATTAGTTTTAAGTTTGTGAAGGAAACCCAAGAAAAGACTGTTACTGAAGTTAATTCAGTTCGCGATCAGATAAACAAGCTGATTCCTTCTTTAATTGAAAGTAACATGGGAACATTCGAAGTTACATATGACATGAGATTAACGATGTTGGATGGGAATGTGTGCCAAGCTTTAACTAGCATGCCTTCAGCATCAACCTGCACTATTTGTGGAGCTACTCCTATACAAATGAACGAAGAAGGAGTATTAAAGAAAAAATTGGCAATTCCAGAACACTTGGACTGCAGTCTATCAACTTTGCATGCTTGGATTCGCTGCATGGAATGTATAATTAAAATCGCTTGTAAATTAGAAATTAAAAAATGGTCTGCACGATCTAATGAAGACAAAGTGAGTGTTAAAAAATTAAAAGAAAAAATACAAAAGGAATTTTGAATTAGAACTGGTCTTCCAATTGACTACCCACAACTAGGTTCAGGGAACTCCAATACAGGAAACACTGCTAAACGTTTTTTCTGCGACCCGCAGCTAGCTGCAGAAATAACGGGAATCGATAAAACTCTAATCCAAAAGTTTTCCGTTATACTCCAGACACTATCATGTGGTCTGCAAGTCGCTGCTGATAAGTTTCAAGAATACACTACAGAAACACGCCAAATTTATTTGAAATTATATAAATAGTATTACTTACCTGCTTCTGTACATCAAATTTTATTACATGGTGCAAATATAATTAGACGCTTCGAGACGATTCCGATAGCAGCTTTGACAGAAAAGGCACAAGAATGTCGGAATAAAGATTTTAAAAGGTTCAGAGAGTACAATACACGTAAATGTAGTTGAATAGCTAAAAAATACAGATTTAATGGATAAATTACTCATAACATCGGGTCCGTACATATCAAGTATGAGATAAAAAATTAAAAAAACTGTGCTTGCAATCGACGAAGAAGCCAAAAACCTATTAATTTCATCTAAAAAAGAGAAATGTTAGTAAATATATAAAATGGAAATATTTTATGTAGAAAAAACTGTTCATTTATACAATGATTTTTTTTATTAAAAATAAAACTTAATAGCGTAACATTTAATTTTAAAAGTTAAATTTAAAAAAAATTGCATATTTTTATTACCAATAAAGTGTTTACAGGTAAATAAGTTAATTCAAAATTGCTAAAAAATTCAAAATTTTTAATACGTTTTAACAGAGAAAAATGATTTTTTTGATTTAATTGTTTATAGGCACTTATGGAGAAGAATGAAGTTATACTAGCACAGTATTACATTTATTATTAAAATGTGTTATGAGATGAACGAATTTACATAATATGAGGTGATACTTACCTTTTCGAGAACGTATCTTGTTGAAGATACAATACTACGGAGTTGGTGTAAGTTTTTAAGGTTAGGTTGGTAATTGTAAAGGGTATATGAACAATTCCAAGATAATTTACAGTTTAAACGCCACAGTAGACAATTAACCATGTACAGCAGCCTTTACATTTACAGTGTCTCTTTAAATATTGTTTATTAAAGTCTACAGCAGCTAACGAGGTTAGGTTTGACTGTAATAATACTTTAAAACTCTTGTCAAGATAACATAGAACTAACAATTACGGTTTAAACAGGTATCGACCAGAAAATTTTATTTTACATCCTTAAAATCTAAAGATATTTCAAAAAAGAGAGGATTTCGGTATCTTAGGTTATATTAGAAAAAGAGGAAACATTTCTATTTTAAATTCAGGCTTAAACATTCTCTCTGCAAACGTTTCCCGAATATTTAAAAAAAAAATTAATGAGATTGGTTAAAAAATGTGACTTCTAGCTATTTTCGAAACAAATCAGTTTTTGAGGTTAGGTTTTAGTGTTATAATAATTTAAAACTTGTTGTAAGATAGCATAGGACTAACAATTACTTCCTTACAGCTATAGATCACGAAATGTTATTTTATATAATTAAAATCTTTAGATCTTTAAAAAAAGAGAGAATTTACTTGCTTTAGGTTATGTAAGAAAAAAGAGAAAAAATTTTCTTTGAATTCGGACTTAAACATTCTCTCAGCAATCTTTTCCCAAGTATTTAAAAAAAAAATTAATAAGATTGGTTAAAAATTGTGACTTCTAGCTATTTTCGAAACAAAACACCTCGTTTTGCCACGCCATATTGGATTCGCCATCTTGAATTTTTAAATTCTAAGTCCAGATTCGTAATCAGCAACCCCTAAACCCTTGAGTATAATATTTCTTCAAGATTTGGGCACTTTATTAGATTTGGGTCCGCCATATTGGATCCGCCATCTTGAATTTGATTATTGTGATATTCCATTTGTCAAGAACTATCACAAAATATATTATAAAGTTATTATTGCCAGATACATCTCGTAGAAAGAGACTTATCCCTTGAAATGGATGTGTAATTTAGCTAGCTCGATTTATTTTTAACATTTGAGGTTTGGTCAAATGAATTCAAGGATAAAAAATAAAAATCGGCCTTAACAGATGTCTTACAAATCAACTTATCTTGAAAATAAAAAAATAATCATCTTAATCGGTCAAAAGTTGTGGTCCCTAGCTATTGTCGAAACAAATCACCTCGGTCTGCCCCACTGTGCGCCGCCGCCGGCCCCGAACCCATCCGGCTTATGGGTATACGCTTCGAAAAAAGTACTCAATGTACACGCTTTGCAAAACAAAATTAGTATAAAATCGCTGTCAAAATGGATACTCGCTGGCAACATCCGTGGACAAGTATGATATGTGGCACAACAAGCTGTGGAAAAACAGTTTTTGTCAAAAGATTTCAAACTTTTTGAGACAAATGGCTAACAGGACGTTTGGTCGAATTTTATTTTATAACGCCAAGTGGCAAGACGGTTACAAAAATGAAAATTTTTTGCAGAACGGGCAATAAATTGAGTTTCGCGAGGGTTTGCCAAAACATGAGGATTATTCGAACGATCCCCATGTTAAAAAACTTTAAATAATCGATGATTTAATGCGCGAGTCTTCAAATCACGTTGTTGTTGATCTGTTAACGAAAGACAGTCATCATAAAAATATCAGTGTGATGTTTATAACGGAAAATTTTTTTCACAAATCTACTCATTTGCGAGATATTAGTCTCAATGCTTTGTATATCGTCCTATTCAAAAACCCGCGTGATCGCGCGCAAATACAACATTTGGCTCGGCAGTGATTCCCCGAAAATTCCAAGTTTATTCAGCAGTCATATCAAGATGCAACCGCGAAAGGGCACAGATATCTTATGGTTGACTGTAAGCAAGATACTTTGGACGAATTTCGATTTCAAACATGTATATTTGCAGACGACGAGTATCAATACATCTACCTGCCTAAATATGCAACTAGTACATTCGCACACCTAGAATAGGTGTGCATAAAATAGAGAATATTGACGTGCATCTGTTAATTTGCTTTGAACTATGAAACCGTCTGCATCGCAAAGCTGGCGGGCCAATCAAACCCATCTGCCGGTCGACAAAGCTCTTTTCTATAAAAAGTACATTGCTATTTTATAAGCCCTAGCTCATCTTAATAAAGAACAGAGAGCTGCATTGTTGAAAAAAGCTGACAAGAACTTGATCGACTGCTTGTGCGAGTGTGTTTTAGACGTACTTAAGGTGTTGTTTCTCTGAAAAATAGTCAGAAGAGATATTTAAAAAAATTTAAAAGTGTTTAACGACAATTGATTGTTAAAAAAAAAACTAAAAATTCGTGAAAAAAAAAAGAAAAATTTATAGTTTCATAGGGAATAGTTTCTTGCCATTCATTTTACATCCTATTCTAAGTGAAATGATATCGAGAATATTGTAATACAAAAATAGACACTGCGAAGAAAATGATTTTACTCACTAAGGATCAGCTCGAAAGAATTAAGAGAGAAAACACTTACAACAAATCAAACGAGGGTGTTACTACTGCAAACATTTCTTTCACCCAACCTGTTTTGCAAACTACACAGACTGTCGGAGATAATTTGAGTCGATTGGACGACGCAATGAGAAAAATTCTGGATTCAAATTTTTACAGTAACGAGTACGATAAATTGAAAGAATATTTGAGAGTTTTACACAGATATTTATACTTTATCGATGAAAAGCTAGAGTCTGTAGAATCGTCACAAAACGAGGTTAAAGACAACACATCTACGTAGTATTATGGCATAAGCGATGAAGCGATCGTCAGCACTGTACCTAAAATGTATCAACAAAAATCTATTTTTCTTTTAAAAGAATTCAAAGAAAACAAAAATAAATTAAATTGGAATGCTACAGGTACTGTGGTTTATAAAGGTCGAAAAAGAGATGGATCAAATATTATTGATTTGATTAATGGTGCAGCAAGACGAGGGAAGAATGTTAAGTCTCTGGGGAGAAAAACATTCACTAGAGTGCTTCGAGAGCTCAACACTCCTCGCAAGCTCGTGGAAAATAACTACCTGTTGAAAATCGCAGACAGTTCAAGCTTATTGGATGCACGTGACAGTAACCCAAAATCGATAGACGACGATGACACATTTGAGAACGAAAAATTTGTATCACCCATGGAAAAAACTATTCAACGTAATGAACTTGATAACAAGGATGGTATAATGCAGTCCTCTACACCATCTTCGAGTAGTAGCAGAAATTGGATGCATTTTAAGAAGTAATGTATGTGTTAGAGAAACAATATTTCGACCCTCGCAGCGAAGTAGCATTTTCTGGTGCACGTAATTAAATAAGAGTGATAAAAAAAAATCAGCAGATAAAGTTCGCGAATAGTTACAAAAATATGACAGTTACACTTTACACAAAACCATCCGACGAAAGTTTCCACGGTTATTTTACGATGTTAGCGCGAAAGATGAGTTGTGGAAGGGTGATCTGATTCAACTAACGTCGTTAAAAAATTACATCGATGGAGTGGATTTTATTTTAATCGTAATAGATGTACTTAGTAAAAATGTATGGGTACAACCATTGAAAGATAAAACTTGTCCCAGTCAAACAGCGGGTTTTTGAAAAATTCTTGAAAATAATCACTCTCGCGCTCCCTCTTCGTTACGAACAGACCGTGGGACTGAGTTTTTGGGGAGCGAATTTCAACGATCTCTAAAAGATAATGGCTCTAAATTTCGAGTTGCCCAAAATCCTGATTTTAAAGCAGCCGTTGTAGAGCGCTTCATTCGAGCTTTTAAGGAATGCATGTACAGGTATTTTACTTATAAAAATACGCACCGCTACATTGATGTACTGCAAGATTTGGTAAATGGTTACAACAATACTTCCCGCTCTACAACTAAACTACCAGATTTTTGCCGGATTATTTAGAAGTACTATACCGTATTTAATAAATGGAGTCTCCGTTATTGGGAAAGAAGCTTTGCATGCTGGAGTAAAGATAATCGACGATGTGTGTTAAAGTAATATGCCGTTCAGAGAGGCATTCAAAAATCGTTTAAACGAATCAGGTAAAAATTGGAAACACAAAGCGGCAGAAAAAGTGGTTAATCTGATGGAAGGTTCTGGATCTAATGCTTTACCACGCAAGAGAAGAGTCCAGTCTTGTCGCAGAAGTGTTAGAGGAAATAACTCGTTAGGCAGTGTTGAAAAAAAGAAAAAAAATCATTTAAGAGTAGTCAAAAGGCGCGTAGGCGGTCGAAAGAAAAGTAAAAAAAAGTGTAAAAACAGAAAATCGAACAAAAAAGTGAAAACTACTGGCCGTAAAAGAAGATCACAAAAAAAAAGGAAGAATAAAAACTAAAAAAAGATAGACATTTTTGGTTAATAATGTCTTTTTTACACAGCCATACCGATCCTTGTCTAAAGAGAGAATTAGATTTATTTTCCGTTCCTCCAACGCAGACAGCATAAGAAGCTACATGATGGGTACATTACAAACCTGTCTCGTCGTTAAACGACAAGAGTCCTATAGAGTCCGTTATAAGTTCTTAAAACAAAGATTACATGGGTCTTGCTCATACGCTGCTCAAAGTGAGTGTAAAATTGACACCATACGACAAAACTAAGGATGCGCTTGTAGCACAAGTGAACAATTTTTTTCACTTGATATTGAACCAAGTCGACTTATATTTTAATCGAAAACTCGTGACCCCTCCAAATAATGCATACCTCTACAGAGCGTATATTGAAACACTTTTCAACCACGGACCGGCGGCAAAAGCATCGCATCTATCAACGGCTCTGTAGGAGAGCGATGTTGCTGGCGAAATGGATGAATCACCTGGATCGAACAAAAATGAAGCACTCGCTAAACGGCAAGAATATTTAAAAGATAAAAATACCTTGGATTTGATGGGTCATTTACACTGCGATGTATTTTATCAGGACAAATTGTTACTGCACGATGTCGAAGTTCGTTTGCGGTTAGTGCGCGCAAAAGATACGTTCTGCCTTATGGATGGTTCAAAAAAAAATGATTTGGTCAGTATCACCGAGGCAACACTTTTTGTTTGTCGAGTAAAAGTTATCCCTACTGTATTGATCGCACACACAAGAACTCTGGCAAACACTACAGCAAAATATCCAATTACGCCTGTCGAAGGTAAATCTTTCACGCTGCATAGCGGTATTCGTGTCGATTGTTTGGATAATGTTATTTTTGGCCAACTTCCGAAAAAAAGTATTTTAGATTTTGTGGACAACAAAGAATTTAACGGGGATCGAAAATTAAATCCTATCAACTTTCAGAATTATTCCATACATTTTTTGTCGGTATACGTCGACGGTGTACAAGTACCAAATAAGCCGCTGCAACCGACTTCCACAGAAGCATCACAAATGTTTGTAGAAGCATATCATACTTTGTTTTCCGGGACCAGCATCTGCTAAGGAAACGATGAACAAAGGAAATAACATTTACAGAAAACATTTAGAAAAATTATCCCAAGGGATATTGTCTGTTTACATTCGATCTTACGCCCGATCTCTCGTCACATTTTGCAGGCCATTAGAATTTACTAAAGAATGGAACAGTGTGTATCGAAGTGCTCTTCGAGACACCGCTAACGACGACTATAAATTGTGTTTTGTACGCGGAATACATCAATATTTTGGTAATGGATTCGAATCGTCAAGTAGTAGTAAATTTCAACTATTCAACTAATAAATGGATTCGCTTCAGCTACGCAGAGCCCTTTGCAGCATTCCTGCAGCGACTGCTGGAGTATTTCCTGCAGACAAAGTGCCGTTTACCTGGATGCAACCATGTGGCATCGTAGTAAATATAGACGAAAGTTTTAAACCATGTGCGCATCGGGTAGCTATATATGTTGATGCTGACGGTAATGGCGTGTATTTTGATAGCTATGGACTACCACCATCGGTCTCTCACCACATCGATCGTCTCAGAAGAAATTGTAATACTTATCTATGGAATGTGCAGCAACTAAAAGATATCAATTTAAGAGTGTGCGGCAATTATTGTTTTGACTTTCTATCTTTTATGTGTAACAATTATTCTTTGGATATGTTTTGCTCCTTTTTTCATCGGATACTATTGGTAATGATAGAATTGCTGTAAAATTTTTCAACCGAATTACTAGAGGTAAGAAATTTAAAAATAAGCGTATTATAAATAATTTTTGTATTCAAACTAGTAAATCTAAGCATAACCTTTGATATTTCTTGCGTACGTATAATTATGTTTTAAAAACTGTCGTAGTAAATATACGATTACGTTTGAATCTATATTGAATTTATAATAAAATTAGCGAAAACTAGTATTAAGTTATGATAATTTGTTCTTGCGACGACGTTGCCAGGGAGTATTGTTTGTATATTACCATGTGTGTTGTTCAATAAATATATTAAACTAATCGTTTGTCTTTTATAATTTGAAAGCCTTTTCAAAACTCCGCTCATTTTTTCCGTAAAAATTGCAAAATCCCCGTATTTTCTGGCAAACTAAAATCGGTAATCAAACTCTAAATGTATGACATATATATATATATATATATATATATATATATATATATGATTGGGGTCTGCTACATGCCTACACCCAAGCAAGCCTCTACGGTCTCCGTAACTCGTGACGTCACTCCAAGTTTTCCGACCCGAGCAGTCCCCGCCGATCGCGACGTCACTCAGACCTCTCTCTCTCTCACCCCGCTCCAAACTTTTTCGACTCTGTATTTGTAGAGCTAGTTACTTACTGTTTAGAAATATTTGCCAAAGAAATTCTTTTCAAATTGTAAACCTATATGCGAATTATTCTGAATATACGTATGAAATGTATGTGTATATATATATATATATCTATTGTTTTGTATTTATCTTTCCCAAAGCATGATAGGGACGGTTTGTGGGCCCGCAACTGGGAAAAGTAAAAACTTTGAACTCCCCACCGAGCGCAGGCCACCCGCTGTCGGTAACGCGCCCCACCTCCAGTAACGCGGAGCGCCAGTAACGAGCCCCACCTCACGTTATTGCGGCTTTAGTTATTTTTTAAATTTCACGCCTGGTTTCCTCGCATTTCTCTGCGCCAGCCCCTCTTCACCCTACTCCAGGCCCTCTTCTTCGTCGCCAGGCCCCTCCGCTCGGATTTTCCAGCCCCTCAGAGACCTGCTAGTACCAGCCGTATGACACATATATATATGTATTAAGGTGTCTGCTATTTTCTGACCCTTACTACCAACGCTAGTACTTACAGATACATTAGAAAAAAACACTATGTTCTGGCAGCAAAATTACCTATTTACCCCCCTGCCCACCTGTTTGTAATTAAGTGCCTCTTATCCCTCCCATTCCTCCCTCCCATCTTTTTTCTTTTTTCCTTTTCTAAGTGTCGAGTGCCCTTAGTATTGGATCCTTGTGATACCCAGACGTATGACCCTATAATGTAAAAAAAACGTAATAGTATTGATAAGAAATCTTCATTAACGCAACGTTAATTTGATTTCGAATTCAATATAGTTAATTATTGCCATGGATATAAATGTCATTTTTTCTTCTATTATTGATGATCTGCAACCAATTTTTGCGATGAGTAATATTTGAAGAAAATCACCACCTAATATTATTAGTTTTCCTCGAAACGATTTTAACAATTACATAAATCTTTTAAAGTGCTCTTAATAATTTCTACAGCTTCTTCATAAACCATACTAGCTTAAACTCAAATTATTACAACTGTCTCCTGTAATACTTTTCTATCAGAATCTTTGTCTAAATGTCTTTCTATAATACTCAAATTTTATGGCAGCCAAAAAGAACGATGACTGGTCATGCCTTCATCTTTATATATATATATATATATATATATCTTTCTATAACATACAGTTATTTGCCTACAGCCCCCCGCTTACCAGCCCCCTTAAATTAGGGAGAAGCTCGCTATGTTTCTCCGTTATTTTGGTTGGTTGGCAATTTCTAAACACTCCCCACCCTTAGCCGCCCCTTACTACCAGAAGAAGGAAAATGATAACTCTTATATCCCTCTAACGTTTTCTAATACTGCCGAGAACAACCGATTGCAGCCGAATCAGCCCTCCTCGGGTAAAAAGTGGGCTACTTTTTTTTTTACTCAAAACCTAATATCTAAAGAACGTCACTAGATAGAATAAATAATTTTTAAAATTTTTTGTTAATATGATAGAGAATCAAATGAAACTTTACGGAAAGCCGTAAAATTAAAACCTAACCTACCGATTTGCATTTAAGATCAATTTTGCGTAGTTTTTTACTTGTTATTTACGTAAATCATTGTGAATGTATAATATTAAGATGTACAATAAATTAGTAGCATTTTTTTCAAAGAAGACAATAAAAATATAAACACAATTTTTGGGGGAGCTTTTTACCCTGATTTTAGGATTTTAAAGGTATAATTAGAAATCTCAAAATGTATAAGATGATTTTTTTTTGTTTACTTTATTACATTTTATTTTTTTAAGATAACTATCTAGTACATGTAGTCTTGTAATGGCTATTGTACAAAAACAGGCCCAAAAACGGCCCAAAGCGGAAAAAACTCACAAAAAAAAAAATCCAGGTCTGAATCACAAAAAAATTGATGTTTAATGCCAATTTGTTGGTTTTTATTTAATTCTTCAGCCTTATTTAAAGTTTCTCTTTATTCTCTATTGTATAACAAAAAAATTTAGAAGACATTAACTATGGTATCAATAACCGTTCCTCAGATATTAGGTTTAGAGTGAAAAAATCCGGAATAGCCCTCTGTGAGCCGCCTCTCACTACCCGAAGTAAAATTGTGATCAACAATACTGCAGTATAGATGCAGCGAACGACAAAAAATCTTTTTTATCTAAAATATAGTAGAACAACCAGTTCTCTTATAGCTGTTATTCTTTTTAAAATTAAAGTCTGGTCTAAAAACTACTGCAATTAATTTTTATAAAGGTGTCAGCTCTTGATTATTGATTTTAAAACAGGTAGAAAGTTAAATTTCGGATGATGGTATTATTGCAAGTGTGTATGTATTTTTGTGCTGGTATTATTGCGGGCCGTTTCAATGCTAAATTAAATGAGAATCCGCAATACGAACATCATGAATTGATTATGTGTGCACTAGTTATTGCGGTTTAATATTTTGTAATGCAATCTTATAGATTTAAATGCCCCTTTGAGATTAAAATACTGATTAATTATATACTCGGTAGTATAATTTTATGATTGCAAGTATTAATTTACTATAACTACTCACTTGAATTAAAATATAGGCATTATTTACGAGTTCTACAATAATTAGTTTAACCACAACAATAAACATAGTTACTTCTCCCTAACGAACCCTCGCGTACACAAAACATACAGACAAGAGGGCGCGAGTGTCCATGTTAGCTATGAGGAAAAGTGTCCGCAGGCAAAAGAGAGAACGCTACCAAGCTACCGTATCAATTACACGGTAGCTTGGCAGCGATCTCTCTCATTTTTGTGGAGTGAAAAGCAGACACTCTCAGTGACCTCTCACGCACTCTAGTCTTATATGTTTATGACACAAAACGTGCGAGGGTATTATGCATATAGTATGCGTGTTCTATGTGTGTATATAGTATAGGTATAGTACAGTGCTACGGTCACAGTCAATGAGTCAGTCTAGTCTGCTGAACAGCTGAGCGGCAGCACGAACCACAAGTTTTTTCATTATTATGCATATGTACGTGTATGCCTGCGTAGAGAGTGAGAAAGACAGATTAAATTAGAGATAACACAGTACTGCCTGATGCATCGTCTTCTAAATGAAAATAAATGAATGTGTATGCATATATTTTGTCTAATCCTATTATATTTACTAATAAAAATTATATTTTCCTACTTTAGGCCTTATTGGATCCCAGCACTGAAAGAAAATTGGTCATAGGATGACTCCAACTTTTGACGATCTTAGATAACCAGAAATATCGAGGTGAAATGCTACTAAAATCGACCGTTACTATGTCCAACTTAGAGATAGTGTGACTCGACAATTATTGACATGAATTATGTACAAATTAAAGCTCCCTCACTTCAGTGTTGTTAGCGTTTGGCCTCCAAAAGTTTCGAGGCATCAAGTCATTGCGCTTAATTCCATTGGAGGTTAAGAGCCTTTACCATCGGAGTAAGAGCATTCCAACATGTAAACAATACACTTCTATAGTATTCAAGACAATATCATCAAGTTAGCAATAATATGTATCCAAATTGGTATTTTAAGAGCTTGAAGCTGTTAATATCTTATATTACTAGAATATTAAAGTTATCCTACGACAAATTGTCTTTCAGTGTGGTACATACACCCTTGGTAGAAAAAATAGCATTCGTAACTTGATTGTAAGGGCTTCTTTACAAAACTTGTTACGTCTCTCGCCCACGGCTTGTGTCGTAAAACTCTCAGCTCGCAAATTAAAGCCTTTTCAATCTCGTACAAGAGCTACTATATCAGTAAAATAAATTTGTTGTTAGAAAAAAAATTGTTTCCAACATATTCTTATTACAGTTATTTTATGAATTCGATTTTTTTTCAATTTAATATTGTTATTATGGCTAAGAAGCATATCTTCTACCGACAGTCCCGGGACTGTCCCATATTTTGCTTCCTAACAGAGAAAGCCTTCATCCGTGAAACAAAAATTTTTGTGGAAAAACGTTTGATACTTCTAAT
This sequence comes from Copidosoma aretas, assembly GCA_030522625.1. Classification (NCBI taxonomy): domain Eukaryota; kingdom Metazoa; phylum Arthropoda; class Insecta; order Hymenoptera; family Encyrtidae; genus Copidosoma; species Copidosoma aretas. The sequence continues at coordinate 3,109 of JAPYYV010005224.1, read as the reverse complement.
ATGGTGTCCGAGGTAAAAACATTCTATTTTTAGAAAAAGTATATCTGTGTGCTTATAAAATTAGTCATATATAATAAACACAGCGGTAGATTTCAATTATTTTGGGATTAAAACTTTTGTTTTGTTATACTTATTGCAGCTCTAAAAAAATTTAAGTTTTATACCTTATTTAGGTTTTTATAAGGATTTTTATAGTCAAAAAACGTCTTTTTTATTTGTTTAAGGATGTAAAAAATTAAATCTTTATTTATAAATGGTACTATCTGATAGAGTCTCAAAGTAGCTCCAATCTTTAATATTAATCAGTTTGATAAGCTATTTTGTTTAGTTTTTATAAAAGAAATACTAATATTTTTGAGGAAAATCAACCATATCTTTATAGTACCGCTGTCAATAAATCAGCACAAAGCATACTCAACAACATTATTAGAATGATCAACTGTGTTAAAAAAAACTATTTCCATGCTCTAAAATCTGGGAATATTTCGAAAATAAGATTATAATTATTATCCGAATAGTAAAAATATTGTTAAAATTTTTTAGAATTTTAAACGATTGAACAAATAATTAGAACTTATTACTAAAATTGGTATACGAAATATAACTATCTAAAAGTTAAAAAATTATTTAATTATATAAAGCCATTAAATTATCTGTAGAATGTAACTATGATGAGATCAATTTTAAATTTTATCACTCTAAAAACAGCAAAAACTGTTTTTTTGAGCATGAAAAAATGTTATAACAACCTTTATGGGGTATAAAACGTCAAATCTTTTTGTGAGCCAATTCAAGGATATATATTTATATGAACCGTCATAAAAATATAAAAAGAGACATTCGGAGCCATAGATCATAAACATCATTTAGAGGGTTTCTAAGATATGACTGATTCAAGAAAAAATTTGAAGATTTTCTTTAAAAGAAACAAGCGCCATATGGACAAAAAAATTTCTTTAATTAAAAATGAAGGTGTCTTATTGCTTTATGAGATACAGCTATAGGAGTAATCGACTTTATATTTTTGCACGCTAAAAGTAGCAAGAAACTGCTTTTTTAACATTTAACATTGTAAGATTAGACATTAAAAATTACACCTTAATAAGATATAAAGCTTGAAATTTTGTTTTTTTGGTGATGCAAGGACATAAACAAAACCGTTAGAAGCCTTGAATCATCAATATCACATGAAAGGATTTTAGAATATAAGGGATTTTCCACAAACATCTCAGTATTTTTTAAGTGAAGACTAAACAAAATGTTTCATCAAAATAATTTAAAATGAAAAATCGGGCTATTTTAAGGCTCTATCAGATGTGACTATTACAAAATCATAATAAAATGTTTTTATCCTTAAAGAAGTAAGAAATCTGTTTTTAACCATAAACATCGTTATAAAACCCTTAATAAGGGATAAAACTCAATTTTCCTTTCCGAGCTGCAATGCCATAACGACGAGAAAACAAACATTTTAAACCCAGAATTATAAATATATACCGTTGGGTTACTAAGATATGACTGATTAATACACATACACGCACGCACGCACACAAGCATAGACACAATTTTTCTGAAAATGGTATTTTAACATTTAAGATAGTACAAAACATTTCAAACTTATACCAAAAAAAATTTTTTTGCCGATACAAAGTTTTTTCTACGAGGAAACAAAAACTAAAAAGTTGTGATGATAAAGAGATTATGATAATTTCTTCATTTATCATTTCAGCTATTTATAAGGAATATGAGTTTCATACTAATTGAGTAATTTACAACGATTTTTATGGTCAAATAACGATTTTTTAAATATATTATAAGTGTTGCAAAATTTTATTTAAATAGTAGCATCTGATAGAGCTTTAAAAGAGCCTTATATTTTTGTTTTAATAATTTTTATAAGTTGATTTGTCTAATTTTTATCAAAGAAATACTAACATTTTCGTAGACAGTCAGTAATATTTCTTTAAATGGTTAAAGAGCTGTGATGATAAAAGTGATTTTATGAATTTTTTTACGTGCCCTTTCAGCTATTAAGAATAATGCCTGAGTTTCATACGTTGTGAAGGTTTTTATATTGACTGTCATGGTTGAAAAACGGTTTTTCTTAAAATTTTAGAAGTAAGAAAACTAACTTGAATTTTTTTATTGTAACATCCGATAAAGCTATAAAATAGCGTTATTTTTTATTTTAAATCATCTTGATAATTTTTTAATTTCAGTTTTTATAAAAGAAATACTAAGACTTTTGCAGAAAACCAGTCACATCTCTGTTAAAAACTTGAACAATTGGGATGATGACAATATTTGTACGTCTTTTTTTATCCTTTAAGCAGTCCAAAAAGAATTTGAGGTTCATCCCTTATTCATTTCGATATCACGATTGTTTTAATCGCGACCGCCATAATTACTTACTCTATAAATGAAGCCGTTATAACCTGAACATTATCACTTGCAAACTAACTTAATTTAATTTTCAGCATATTTCTATGACAAGTATTTATTTAGATTGTAATGTATATGAATTCAGAAATGTGTGATGAAGGCTCATAAAATTAACTCGAAATGTCAAAATTTTAGTGACAGAGGCTCCAAAAACAATCGCAAAACTAGAGAAAACCGAGTTTTCGTGTCAGAAAATAAATATTTTAAAATTTACAAAAACAACCTTTGGTAAGCAAATGCGATATGAAAATAACCAACAAAATAAGGTTTCGTTGGTCTCCACAGAATGCATTTTTTTACTGCAAATTTACTACAAATTAGATACAAATTCCCTATTCGTCATAGGTATTGGGTTCGTAAATGGAAGTGCTCCTTTGATATAGGTTAAGTATGCAGTTGATCGTCACTTAGTTCTCGAAATAACTTTAGCGCAAATCTATAATGTACCTACAGTACATACTAAATACAATGAGTAAGTGAGGTTGTTTTTAAAAAATAAAAGTTACAGTTGCATGTATCATAATAAGACAACGTCTGTTTCTAACATACCTGAACGTTGGATTAAATTTATTTTATTCAAACTTAATTAAACTCCCGTACTACAACTTGTTCGATTATTCAATACTTAATATATAGAACGCGGCTTCTATACTCGATTTTTCGAACA
>JAPYYV010005223.1:0-18413 GCA_030522625.1 Copidosoma aretas | reverse complement strand
CCATCTGAAAGCTGAGGGTTTTTTCTATAAAACTGTCCCTGTCTTGACGTGCATATTCTTGATTTTGGTTACAAAAAGAAGATGTTTTCACTTTGCTCTTTAAAAGGTTTTGGTAATTTTTAAACTTTGAGAGTAAATATCTCAAAATTTTCAAGGGCTAGAGGAGCAAATCAGGACACCGTTGGAATCAGCGGATTACCATTTATCGAATAAACTACCTGCGACCTCTAAACTCCTTCTGCTGGAGCCTTCTTAAAACGTGTAGAAAGGGGAATTCGAAATGAAACCAAATTGTTAATTTACTTGCATGAACTTATAATTAAGTTGTTCGTGTGTGTGTGCATTGTAGAAAAGGTTGTAAGGTGATGGGAGAGAGCTAAGGGAGGGACGTGGGGAGGTGGTGGGGGAGCTGATGAGAAGCGGGGGGGGGGGGGCTAACCCCAAAAAAATTGGACTAAAAATCACGTAAAAATGAACGAATAACTGTTATTTAAAGGGGAGCTGAGGGGGAGCAGGGGTGAGTGGAGGGTAAAACTAACTTTTGTTTGTACAACTATATACTGGAAGAAGATATATATATATATCTTTCCCTAGAGACAAATTGATGGTAAAAATACTGTATTTTTTTCTACAAAACATCTAAAAAAGGTAATACAGAGGCACTAGAAGTGGTTAAATAGGATTGCTTAATAAAGTTGTCGTTGACATAAATACTTAAAAATTTTCCAGAATATTAATTTTTTCTTTATCCAGTGCCTCTGTATTTCCGTTTTGTTCAATTTGTCCGTATTGTACTAGTATTGTAAGATAAATGATTGGATTGGTAATGCAGAGTTCTGCACGAATAATTTGAGAATTGAATGCCCTTACAGAAAAAACAAAATGTGGATTACGTTACCGTGACTTAATCAGAAATATGTGGCAGTCCAAAAATGTATACCTTTAATCATTTATCAATGATTTATTGCAGGCCAACCATTGTAATGATTTGCTTGTACATGTGATGAATCCTATTGTAAATGTAATAAATGTTCGATATTGGTGTAACTCAATTTAAGTTTGCGTGCGTTTAAGTAATTTGATCAGTCAATTTTAAAGCAATCGTTATGTGCTGCTTTCCGTTCGTTAGCCATTCATTTGTAAAACAAGCAGCAGCTTGCTCAGTTAAGATAGGTAGCTCGACAGCCTTCACAGTTAGCCTCTGGTCGTTGAGTAAAGTACACATAACAAATTTAATCATTACCGTATGTATTTATTGACCTTAAGAGTTTCCGAATAAATCTCGCACTTTATCTCAATATAAGACAATCAATACCGTAAACAAAGTTAAGTTGTTATCACTATTTTATGGTATCATTACAGGTAATTATTATATTTTTATTCTTTATTAATACGGACATGTGCTCTTGACTGATAAAACTGGCTGACTACCATTTCAAGTAAAAACACTCATTTTGCCTAAATAATTGCTTTCATAATATTTTGGACTAGGACGTATTTGTTACCGTAAAAAAATAGTTAAAAATCTATGATAATGCCCCAAAACAAGTACAGACTACGGTCTGTAAAAACAATGAATGATTTTCCTGGAAGCCAATGGTTCCAAAATGTTATGTCTGCTTTGATACCCAAACACTCCAGATAGCTTGCCTTTTTTTTCTTTGAGCCTGATTTAATTTTCTTGAAAAGTAAGCCACTTCTTGTCTCCTCCGTTTGTTTGTTTTTGTTTTAGAACTGCTCCAATATCATTCAAACTAGCATCTGTGTATATGTGTATGGGTAAATTTTGGTCGAATATACCTATAATTGGCTGAGTAGATGGACAATTCCTTTATTATTCAAAAGTTTTTTGGCATTTCTTAGTCCATACAAATTTCTTATTGTTTTTTAGTAGTTTATGGAGAGTATTAAAAATCGACGCAATATTTGGAATATATTCATAATAAAAATTTATCTTTCTGAGAAACTAACTTATTTTTTTTTGAGTTGTTAGCGTTTGAAAATTTTGTATTGAGATAAAGTTATTTTATAACGATGATACTGTATTGTAACTAATAATGTGATCCTAATATTTAATTGAGCTTCCTGCAAATCTTCATTTTAAAAATTTCGATTTAAACCGTTCTCATACTACTGCTTGTAATAATTTTCTAAAATGTACTATATGTTCTTCGAATGTTTTAGAAAATATTAATATATTGCCTATGTAATAAACCGTAAATTTTGTAAGTTTGTATTGTCTTATAATACTAGATATAACTCTTTGGAAAATTACACGCAATGTTTTTAATTCAAAAGGGAGACATGTCCATTGATAATGACCTTCTTGTGTTATGAATCCTGTTTTGTGTTTATCTACTTTTCTTAAAGGTATTGCCAAAAATGATGAATTAATATCTGAAGTTGTATAATATTTGGAAATTCTTGTTTTTGTTGATGAATCATCTATTTTTTTTTATTTTTTTTTTTTTTAATATTGGGAAGGAGGAGGAGATGTTTTAAAGACGCCTCTACGTGCATACATGGCTACTGTAGAGGTCGTGTCCGATTCACCCTGGCTTATAGTGTTATAACACTACGTGATGCTAATTATCACGAGCGTCTACCGACTAAAACTATCCTTTCCAAGAGAGGGCCAGTCCGATAAACTATCACTCTGATGTAGGTGTTCAAATAGGGAAGAGATAGAAGCAGAGAAATAGTGGATGGATGAGAAATAACGGCAAAATTCGATGACCGATCATCAGACCAAGGGACGCGGCGCGGCGGGGAGGGTGGGGGTGGGTGGGGAGCGTCCTGGGGGTTCTTGGTTTGGGGGGTGCCCCCCCCCCCCCCCCCCCCCAGAAGAGACTCGCCGGTGATCCTTCGGCCCGGTCGATGAGCTGCTGAAAAAATCGAAATCCCCTAAAACGTTTGGACGAGAATCGAACCCGTCTTTTCCTTGAGTCTGTCAGGCTAGGAAGTTAGCACGATAACCACTAAGCCATAGGACTCTCTCTAAATTATCTATCAAAGAAAACGGCTGTGGTTGAGGGATAACTAATTTATTTAGTTCTCTAAAGTCTATGCATAGCCTTGAGTTTTTATTTTCATCTTTTTTATACGCTAGAGTTACTAAAGTGGCCAAGGGACTATAGGAATCTTCAATTATCCCTTGTTCTAGTAATTCAGGTATTTATGTTATTATTTTTTTTCTGCCTATTTCTGTAAATCTATAAGGCCTTTTAGAACAATATTTATCTATCACTAAATCTATTCTTGCTACATAATTTTGTAGCCTTCCTGTATCATACTTATCATTTGCAATTACTGTTTAATAGCTTTCAATCAATTGATTTATCTTATCTTTCTTACATTCATTTAAGTGCTTAATAACTATATTAAATTAATCTGTATTTATGTTGTCATTAAAATTTGTTTCAAAATTTCGTTCTGTAATCTAAATTTTCTTATTTGACTCTGTTGATTTAGAATTAGATTTTATTTCTCATTTTTTTTATTCGGACCCTTCATTTTATCATCTTAAGCTTCTTTTATTTTGGGAAGGTCTGATTATCAATAATTATCTGTTTTATTTCTAATTTTTAGTTTCGTGTTAGTTAAAAATTTTTTAATACAATCTTACTCTATCAAAAATTCATAGTTGAAATTATCATTATTTATTACAAAAACGTTTACGTTTCTTTCGATATTAAAAATTTTCGCCTTCAGATTAATTATCCCTTCTGTTTTTCAACACTATTAATTGATTTTATGTTACTTAGTTTTACATTTTTTTTTTATGTGTAAAAGTTTAGCATTTATTAGAGTAACATTTAAACCAGAGTCATAAATACCGCTTACTGTAATTGTTTTATTCAATGTTACATTTATTTCAATGATCGGTGGCGCATCTACTGTTTTGGATCCTAATTATCTAACTTTACTTTAAGTGCTGCATCAACAGTAATTAATTTACCTTGTTTATCTGTTCCAAACCATCATTTATCCTCTTCATGGTATCGGAGTCCTTTGTTTTTTTCTTAACATATTAAACATGGTTTGCTTCATAATTTTTTTTTGTTACTAAAATTTTTGCCTCTGCTATTTAATGACCGCTTATAAACAAAATTTTCTAATTCACTGATCTTATTAAATAACTCTTCTGATTTCTTTAACCTCTATCTTAATCAAGCATGTTTGCTACGTGATTTGGCAACCCCAGTATAGTAAGATCAATTGAGGTTTCTGTATCAACTTATTTGCTAATTTCTAATAAGAGTTCTCTTTTCTTTATTGCATATTCTAGTAGTGTACCTGCTGTGTATTTAAATGCGTGTACATATTTAATCAAACTTTAACCTTTGCTTGCAAAGGTTTTGCAGAAACATTGTTTCCACAAATCCCATTCAGATTCTAATCGATACATGGTTTATCAAACAGTAGGCATAGGACGTTGATTTTCTCCTTTTCTTCAGTAACTATTAATCTGTTACACTTATCTCCCAAGCATGATATCCATTGAAAAGCATTAATTTTTATGTTTGGAAATTTTTCGATTGTAAACTGATCTGCTATTTGTGCCGTACTTTTATGATCACTTCGTTGAGTTTTTACAAGTTTTTCGAAAATATTAACTAAAGAACTTTCCTCTATGCTTGGTCTTGCTGTTTGTTTATTTTCATTCGTGATATCTTCCAAATACGTATCATTAGACTGTATATTTCCACCTTCGTCTACGTACGTATTTCCTTGTTTCTCTGATAATGTTATTCAAACACTCCTTGTTTGAAGTCTTATGGTTAAGAAATTTTTTATATTGTTAACTGCTGGCGTAGTTATCAGTTCTTTGTGTAAGCTTGCTGCTTAAAATTGTATCGTTATACTGAATATTTGATTGTCGGGCGTTTCTATTGAGGTTACACACATGACATTAGATTTCCCATCTGAACTTGCTTTTAGAGTAAAAGTAAATTTCAACTTTTCCATCGTGACGACCAGTTAATTCTTCTTTCGTAACAAGAATGTCGTTTTATAATTTACTAAGTTGCAATTTAAAAAAAAATCATGGTAAATAAAAACATTAAGGTTTCTGTGTAAAACAATGATTATATCAATTGTTTGACATACTTTCTTATTTACAATATTTACATTGATCACACTTTTTACTTGTAAAACAAAGAAACGATATTTAATGCTAATTATTTAACGTTCTCTTTTTTACAGTTAATGGGATAACACTACAATAATCGATCCAGCACTGTGGTTAGTTCAATTGCCTCTGCATGCTCGCCTTTACCCGTTCTAATATCATATTGTACAAAGAGACATTGATGTTACCGACACTTGTAGGGGGACGGGGAGATACAAATAATACCCAGGTAGTATAGTTCCTTACAAATATTTATTTTTTAATTCCTAATTTTTGTTTTTCGTTCTCCCAGATAACAGTGGAACGAGTGTTTTTTTTGCGTGTATGAATGAATTGTTGAGTTAATAAAACAATAGAATGGAAACGATTATCTTCATTGGTTGTTTGCGAAAGTTGTACTAATGAAGATCAAACGCAAAGAACAAAACAGCGAGTAAGTATGCATCTTTAAATAGAGCGTATCATAATCACTTTTTTTATTTAAAAGGAAACATTTTTGCAGAATCTTGCAACTAAACAAAAAATGAGCTGATTAGGCTAATTTTTGGCGATGGTCGACGATGGCTATTTTTGACTTATATTCAGGATGTGAAAATTTAAAAAAAAAAGGTTGATCTCCACTAAGCTCTTGCTAAAATTTTTGGCCGCAAGGCCACTGTCAATTAATTAGCAATCACTAACACAACTTTGATGTTGCTGCAAAAAAGTAAATAATTACAATTTTTTTTAATTAAGTATATTAACAATTAACTATACAATTTTTGCTAATAGACAAAGTGATTATGATAGATGGAAGTATATATTCCCTGTGGGAGACAGAAATTAATAAAATTTCTATCCTACCAGGACACTACAGAGATTAAGCCCACCTTAGCTAAACATCTCGTTTGAATCTGCTAGGCAAAGCTTGATGTGTTTAGAGTATAATGTTCTTCCTACGTCCATTAATACAGTTTTTTACGACAAAAAAAAGTTAAAATAACCACCTCACATAGTTAATACAAGTATTATTTTCAGTCTGAATTTAAAGGTTCTTTTTATCATAATTGCTCTATGCATTGGCTCGCATTATTGCTGTAAGCTGGAATATATCTTTTACTTCTTCGTAGTGCCAAATGGCTTTTAGTTTCGTCGTAGATTAGTAAGTGTTTATTATTCTTTTCAAAAAGCACTAAGTGTTGTTGTCGAAGGTGACAATCGATTTTGCTTTTTGTTTTCTAAACTATCAAAGTGATGATAAGCTGGAGTTAAAAGCTACCTCAGTGGTGTCAAAAGAATTTCATTAGGTAAATAGCCAGAGAGTTATTTAATACGCTACGTATTGATGAATAATATGTGCATATAGTTTTAGCATATGATTGTACATGGAGAAGTTAATTTGTGCATACTATATAATACGTCGATACATGATCCGGTAGATTAGTATGTCTATACATGAGTAGATCCACAAAAAGTATCCTGGCTTTTTCCTTTGTATTTAAATAAAAATTTCTTTCGACGCAGACTCTTGAGATGGAACTTATTTTTCTCGCAATTTCATGTATTTTAAAGGAAAAATTGCGAAAACAAATTTTGATGGAGATGACACATTTTTTTCGATGCTTAATGCAATTATGTATTAAAACATTGCTTATCAATCACTGATAAATGGTGGCACCTGTTCTAAAACCTATGTTCACGATTTTTCGCATATAGTGTATGATTTGGAAACAAAACGAGTCCGTTTTTGAAGGTGTGTCCGAAAAAAAATTTTATTACAAAAGGGGGGGGTAAAAACAGGATATTTTTAATAAATAAATAAACTTGTTTTAAGGGCAATACTGTTCAATATATTTTTTTTCCTTTGACGACGTTTCGGCTGCACGTAGGCAGTCCTTTTCCAGTCATAACATACTCAGATATACAAGAGCAAAGTCAAACAATATTGGTCAACATCTTTTCTTGCTCGTAGATATTTATTTCATTACTACGAGCAAGAAAAGATGTTGACCAATATTGTTTGACTTTGCTCTTGTATATCTGAGTATGTTTTGACTGGAAAAGGACTGCCTACATGCAGTCGAAACGTCGTCAAAGGAAAAAAAATTTAGTGAACAGTATTGCCCTTAAAACAAGTTTATTTATTTATTACATCCATCGCTGTGCTTGGAATCTTTCGTCAAATTATCCAGGATATTTTTGTTAATTGACTCATGCATATAATAAATTTTCTTACGCAGAATTTTTAATGTTAAATCAATATTTTTTAAATAAAATTTAGAATAAATTTTCTAATATCTACATTTTTAATAATGTATAATACGTCATATTCATGTATGTGGTGATTCTTAATTGAAAAATTCCAAGTCAAAAGTATGGGCATTTTTGGCTGAACAAAGTGTTTACCCGTTCTTAAAAAATTTATTAGCATCATCTTGTTCTATCAATTTGGGCGACTAGGGCTACTTTTGAACCTTCTCATGGCAAGTTCCTCTAAAATCATCTGGCAATACTGGGATCGTTGCATCTACCCTGGTCGCATGCACATTTTTAAAGAATCATATTATTCCAACTATGAAATTTCCTGCCTTATCGACCATGTTGTTTTGATCATGTATGCACACAGCTTTTTATTCTAACATCAATCATTAAGTAAATAGCTATTTACTCGTAAAAAGGAAAGTTGACGACAGTTCTTTACATTACAAGGGATAAATTAAGCCTCAAGTTGGGTCGATTGTGCATCACTTATCTAAAATCGTATTTCCCATCTTTCTCTGCAAGTTGACAATTCATGAACTCAAATAAGTGCTTAACTTATTCCTCAAAATTCAGAGAATCGTTGTGCAATTATTCTTATTATAAAGTAGCTAGTCTAATCGTGTAAGGCTGATAAATTAAACCTATCTCATCAATAAAGTAGGAAACTTCAAATATCTTCAAACTGTCAACAATTGAAGAACAGTAACATGATGGTTTTTCTTCAGTAGTCGAGAGTGCCGGTTGTCAGCCTCCACACATTCATTGAAGCTGAAGATGAAAGACCTGCAAGTTGCAACCAGATCTGGAGAATCAATACACCGAGAATCGCTTAAGTGCATCTTAAGTCCAACGAGCTGGCCCTCGGCTTCGCAGACAAAGCTGTGTCTCTGTAAATTAAAGACGCTATCTTGAAGTAATTCTTTAGCTTAAAAAAAACAAAATTGAATGTCATACAAGAATGATTTGAAATGGATAATATCAAGTATTTTTTTTTTTTATGAGATTGGACTTTTTATGAAATCAAATTTTTATGAATGACTATTAAAATAGCTGAAATATTGTTCATCGTTTATGGATGGACAGTTTTTATTTTATAGTTAGTTGAAGTACTCGGTATAATCTTATAATAGAAATTTGAAAATATATTTGGCTTGGATCTGGAAAAATCACTGCATAATAATGCTTTTCCTGTATGCCTAGATAGATTATGAGAGATGATACAATAAGTTGTGAAGATTTATACGGCTGATATTGTCTTCCCTTGATGAGTCATTGGTAAATTTTTTTTTATCCCCTTGAATAATTAAAAAATTCGTTCATCTTAACATACATCGTCAAATTGCATCGATTCTATCAATGTATGAGCATGATGATTATTTAGTTGATAAAGTAGTAGAAGTTTTCTCTTCTAGAAAAAAAATTGAAAAATAAGATTTATGATTTCAAATGAAAAAAGTTACAGTATATTGTGCTATAATGTAAATCCATTTAAGAATTTTAACCAACTACACTGTTCTTTTGAACAGCTTATTAGAAGTCGTTACTAGTTAATTTGCTAGTTTAGTTTCTAACAATTAGTTTAATAATATACGCTGACTGCAGCAACTTGTCAGTTGATAAAAGTTCAAAAGTGACGAGATTTATATCGTAAGCCTATGCCAGTAAGTACATATATTATTAATTTCGTCTGCAAAAAAAGCATGTTTGAGTTATTAGGTATACATTTTATTCCACGTTTTAAGTTGCTTTGGTAGGATTTTCATCATGTCAAAGATAATTAAGTGCAGTAGGCAGTGATGTATTTTGAGTTGTACGAAGTATCTATCAATGTACGTATGGCTATAAGATCCCTTTTAGAACAAAAATGTGATATGTGAATGATTGTAACTTAAAATGATTTTTGTGTCCACATGATCTAGAACAAAATGAGTCACATTGTTGTATAACAGAACGTTGCTGAGTAAAATCAAAGCTTTAGTAAGTTCAATTAAAACACAGATCTAAAATTAGGTTGCACTATCATCATGTCCAAAAAACAGCATGCGACTAATGTGTGATATTAAAAATTTTGAACCTGGTTCGATAGTAGATATTATAATGGACCCATCAAAGTATTCTTCCCTTAAGCCGCCTAGGAAATTTATTATGGTAGCATAACACTTCAAGCCTAGATAGGATTAAAGATTCTTTGACTTTTAAAGTTTACAATGCAATAAGTAAAAGAATTCCATTTTTCTTCTATTTTACCATGATTGGCCTAGATTATATACCTGCTTTATGCTCATAGTTTCACGATATAAGTTGTAAGTAACCGTCAAAGCATTGTGATGATATATTTAAAAGACTAAGTACTGCGATCTTATCTCGAATCGAGGTTGACTAATAATCTAAGATACAGGGTAAAAGTTCAATTTGTAACATCTACTTTTGTTTCACATCTTAAAAGGGTTAAGAATCTTACAAAGTTTTGCGAATAAATCGATGCATCACCGAAAATGGCTACAGAAATGCAAAGCTGGATTTAAGAGCTTCACAGAAAGACAGTTAATGGGCTAACTTACACTCATTCATGCATTCCTATTAAATAATTTACAGAACCAACAGTAGTATGTCAGTTAATTTTGGTGCAACTTGGACTGGCGATTTGGATTGTTGGCTTGCAACAATTCTCAGAATTCTTGAAATCAACATTAAGAGGAGTCGTACAATTAATTTTGTTTTTAATTTCAGTGAAATCATTGGTCTTGTATTGTATTTTGAACATATTGGTAATGCAATGCTAAAACTGGCTCTTTCAATCCAATTATAGGAGATTCAGGGATATCCTACTCTAGAACTGTCAGCAATCATACATTTACATCTAAGTTGTGCTACTATTTGTCTGTACGTTTTAAAAAAATTAAAAGATCAGAGTAGTATGGTACCAAAAATGATATTAATTTTTCCCTATAGTGTTGGAGAAAATCGAATCAAGTTTTTATCTCGTTCGAAACAATGTTAGTAAAGGCAGAGACAAACTTTAATTGATCTCCAAAAAGATTAAAATTTCGTAATTAATAAAATATTGACTGGAAAATATTGAGTGGACAATTTTAGATCATCCTATCAAAGTATGTCTTCCTCGTCATCACCCAGTAAGTTAATGGAATTGTGGTAGCGCACAGCGGACAATGACATGGATTATTACGTATAATTTCAAGGTAGAAAAATGCAAGGGTTAATGTACGAATACATTTTGTTACTTGTACTTCGATTTAAACATTATGCAATCATTTTTTAACCCAGTTTATAAAATGAAGTAATAAGGTAATATTAAACCTATTCATGATGACTCTTTATATTACGAAGACGTCACAACTTTATTATTTTTCTCAAAACTTTGTAATATCCTAATAAAAAGAACCTCATAACAAATGGAAAAGGATTGGCAGAATTAATATTTATTATTCTATCGTCCGCACCTTACTTCATAATTAAATTTTAAAATTTGATTTAATGTTTATGATAAGTAGTTTTATTATATTGTCATGCACAACATCGTAGCTATGTGTCAATGCACCCAACCATAGAGTGGTAGCAGAAGAGAGGAGAAAGTCAGCTAGGAAGTAACAAGGAGCAGTTCAGGGTAGATCAATGAAGCGGACGGTTTACTTGCGGCGTGACTCTTCTCTCGCATAATTAACTTATAAATTAAGTAAAGACAAGTCCCTGCATAATTATTCCGTGAGCCCCCCGAGGCAATCATATCTTACGTAACAGTTTTAGTATCAGAAGTGGGATGGCTATCACGAATCAGGTTAGATACAATAAAGGGAATTTCTTTTCGTTCTTACGCGTGGTCGTATGATATTTTTACGTGTTTTTAGGAAAGTCCCGTTTGATTTTCAGCCAATATAGTTATACTGATTAAGATGTTACCAATAAGAGAAACACTTAGGTGGATTCGGAAATATTAACTTTTTTTACGTCTTGCTTCTCGTTATTTGCACGTTAGTAGATTATACTAGCTCGACACACGTTCACTTAAACTTTTATTATTTTTGCGACGCAGATACACCAATTCAATCCTGGCCGATAAAATAGAGGTTAAGTACCCTGTCAGTGTTGATACAGTATTTTTATCAGGCATTGGAATAAAATATACGGGGGACACGGATATTGTTGGAGAAAAAAAGAAATATTAGTGGAAAATTTCAAGGAGGCGTGAAGTAACCTATCGTCTGATAGATAAGAGATAATTCCCTTTGATGCGAAGTATGAGCCAGATTCAAAAATGCTGGATATACTTCTAGAACACAGCATAGTAACTTACGGGAAATAGGGTGAAGTGAATAAAAACAGCGTATTAGTATGATAAAACTTTTAAAAAACTTCAAAACGAAAATTATTATAGAGTGAATACCCCCGACAACGCGTCCAGAAGGGAAAGCAATTGTGACACACCTCAATAGGCAGGGACAGGAAATAACAAATGAGTCAGTGTTAGGGTATGTGCAATATTTGACACGTAACGGGGCAAAGGGAAACGTAAGAATCGAATACACGTTCGGGAAAAGACCGTCCCAAACAACTATACAACAAACGGCACAATATATGGAGGAATTTACACCAGGGCACTCAGGGAAGACACTAGAGCGACAACGAAGCGGGTATATGTTCGACAACCAATATGTTCTTTACTAATAAAGAGCCCAGATAAGCCCCCGAAAAACCGTACGAAAGGTTTGCCTCAGAAGGTAACAGACGTAGGCCTACTTATAATAACCAACATTACGTCAAATAGCGAAACAATCCGAACTCCAATTTTAAGAGTTAGAATAATAATAATAAAAATAACTATGTCAACTACCGGCAGCCACGAAGTTGCGAGCGTGGCAGTAATAGATACCCTAGTAACAATAATAATAACAAAAATGGCACTAAGAGTACAAGGTAATTGCAATAGTAGACTAGGTTGGGCTAATGGAAACTTTAATAATCAAAACGGAAGAATATAATCGGCGTCGAGAAAATCAAAACAGCGAACATAGAAATTACACGCAGTAAATGAGAGCAGACAAGCCCCGTCCGAAAAAATTAAACTGTCAAGATGCTCAGCTCGCTCCCCAAGCACTGGGCATGGTCCAATCAGCAAAGAATCAAACGTGGCTAGTACAGAAGAATTGCTGCTTACAAGGGAGGAAGAACAGCCGAGAGAAATATACGAAACAAATACAGATCTGACGTAGCCCGGAGATAATTCAGCGAATAAGTCACGTCAAGCGGTCACGCAGAAGGAAAATCTTGCCACGTGCGCAGATATTGTGAGATCTGACGAATCACCTTCAAAAAGCCTTTTAATGGAATAAGAGCAAAAGAATAGTAGAAACAAACTCTTTCGCAAAACTATAAATATACTTCAAGCAGGTATCACTCCCTCCTAGGTATTTATGAAAGAATCTAGGCTACGAGATGGAACAGTAAGATTTTACGCCGATACAGGTGCTGTGATCTGATTATAAAGAAAGACAGTATTCTACCGACTACTTTCATTGATAAAAGGACCCAAGTTGGAGTTGTTGGAGTTACGCACGGCGAGCAGAGCACGTTAGGTATAGTAGAAATACTATCAACGGCCGTGCATGTAAATTACATGTGGTTCCACGCGACTTCTCGATAGATGTGAAAGGCATGATGGGATGGGACTTGTTGAAAACTTATGAAGGTCACATATGTGCCAAAGAAAATATTTCGCAATAAGGACGCACGAAAATAAGATGAGATCCAGAATGGCTTGCGATTATAGCCAGAACAAGGTAGGTGATATATGCTTGTGTAAAAAAAATAAGCAAAAATAGTAATGTTGGTTGGGTTCCTTTGCAGAAAATAGAAGAGTGAATATTGTTTGGGAACTTTGTAGCTTTTAATAATAGGGGTAAAATTTATGCGGGCTGTATCAACACGCTTAATGAAGCAGTAAGTATACCAGTACCTGAAGTCGAACGATTAGACTGTGAAGTAATACGAGAGGCCGATTTATAGAGCGTCGGAGAGGACGATGCTTAGGGCGTTAATGAGGCAAAGATAAGACTTTTAAGGAGCACTGTCTGGAGAGTAAAAAATCTAGCCATATTACGGATAAAATAGTAGGAGACTTGGAGATAAGATGAAACGTTATATTGATGGGAAAGGATAAATTTGCACCTATACGTCAGACAAGGAGACAAGTGCAAGAGTTAAATAAATAATGCAAATTATTAACATTTCAAGCTGTAATGTGGAAGAAAGGTTACTTGTTCGAAAACTTTAAGAATATAATCTGTTTGTGTATGGTCTGCACGGAGAGCCACGAAAAGCCACAAATACATTAAAGCATCGAATTTTGACTACGACGGATAAGCCTGTGACGGAAAAACGCTATGGATACTGGCCAGCGCTAAGGGAACAGATCAAGATAGAAATAGGAAAGTTACTCGAACAGGATATAGTCGAGCGATCGCAATCGCAATATGATTCAAACATATGGATAGTGCCCAAGAAAGCA
This sequence comes from Copidosoma aretas, assembly GCA_030522625.1. Lineage (NCBI taxonomy): Eukaryota > Metazoa > Arthropoda > Insecta > Hymenoptera > Encyrtidae > Copidosoma > Copidosoma aretas. The sequence continues at coordinate 4,518 of JAPYYV010005223.1, read as the reverse complement.
GGGCCGGATGGCGAGAAGCGTTAGCGGATACTCACCGACTTTAAACTGCTGAATGAAACCATCATTGGGAGTTGCCATCCCTTGCCTTTCCAGAGTGATATACTCAAGCGTTTGGCAACAGCGCGTTGTATTACAGTCGTAGATTTAAAGCAAGGACTTTTTCAAATAGAAATTCATGAAGATTACACACACAAGACAAATTTTGCCGGATCTGATGGACACCATCGATATAAAATAATGCTGATGGGGGTCAGGGACTCCCTGAACACATTTTTGAGAGCGATAACTTTTGCTGTGGCAGGATTGCAAGGTTACAAAAGTAAGGTTTATTTGGACGATATTATGGTATTTGCTTTGAATCTCGAGGAGCACGAAAGACGCCTTCTAAGACTTCTAAAACGACTGTCTGAAGCTATTTGGACTATTGAGCCAAAAAAATGCCAATCTATAAAACGCGAGACAGATGTGCTGGGACATTTTGTAGGTGAGGGAAAAATAAAAACGGACCCGAAGAAAATCAAGGCAAGAAAATACCTAAAACCATCAATTGTAAAAAAAGTAGAACAATTCTTTTCATTCTCTCCTTTTACAGGAGATTTATCTAAGGTTATGCATAAATAGCTTAGCTGCTCTCCAATCTCTTGAAAAAAGGAGCAGAGTTTGAATGGGAAGGGCAGCAAGAGCAAGCCTTCAAGACACTGGCGAATGCATTATATTGTAAGCTGGTTCTTGCAGCGCCTGACTTATATAAGCAATTTATTGTAATAACTGATACGTCAAATAATGCAATAGGCGCAATACTAAGTCAAGGGGAGCTTGAAAAGCACCAACCGTGCGAGTATACCTCACGTTTTCTACGGGGTAGTAGACTGCGCTGACCAACCTATGATGAAGAACTGCTAGCGATCGTTTTGCAAAAAAACAGTTCAGACCATGTCTGTATGGGCGTAAATTTATGGTTGCTACAGATCATGAACCATTAAAACACTACTATATATCTTAAAACCTGACATTTGATTTATTAGGCTAAAGGCAGAGCTAAGAGGCTACAAGTTTAACGTAGTATATCGCCCAGGCATATCCAACAGAGCGCCAGATGCTCTCTTTCGCAACCAGTACTGGGAGAAAGGGAAGTGATCACCGAGCGGTCACGTCAAAAATTGTATTAACTAGCGGATAAAGAAAAGAAAGAAGGACTTCTCAATAGCACTGGACCGTCAGCACGTGTATTTAAGGTATGCGCCCCTCGTAGGATAAAGAGTTTAAGGAAATCCAAAGAAAATAAATATTTGGTGCTCGAAGTCAGAAGATTTGGACGTTAAAGTACAAGAGAAAAGAGAATAATATGACGAGCTCGATGAGTACGAGTCAGATATGAGCAACGATGGACGGGCAAATGGCATGGCTGACTCCGAATCAGAAAATAATTTAGATGTCACCAAAAAATTAGCTAAATCGAAAAAAACGCCAAGAAAGCGAGGCTGACCTCGAAGGAATATTATGAAAGATGATATAAAGCAAGATGCGAGCAAGTCGGACAGTATTATTTTAGCAAAGAAACAGATATGCAGAGAGATATAAAGGTCACGAGAACACCTTTTATCACTCGAAGTGCTTCACGAGAATCAAAACAGAAGGACTGCAGACGTCAATCGGATACTTTAAATAAAAAATCTGCGGAATTATGTAGTACACTTAAGCCGAAGGATTGCTTGAAGGTAATAATCGTAGCACACTTTAATACGCCGACTACGTTAGACAAGGCAATGATTATTCAGTCAGGTGTGGTGAAGCACTGGGGTCGCCAACTAGCGCCGGCAAGCTTAGCAGTAGAAGCAGCAGCGGAGATAGAGCGAGAAAAGGACAACAGGTGGGATAAGATAAATGTTGGAGGGCCGAGTAAAGAGATAAGAGAGAATAAAGAGGCAAAGTGCGATAAGCAATTCCAGGGCTTCATACGTGAGCGTACAAGTGGCGCACCTTTCACTAGCGACCTGAATGACCATACTAATATTGAACAGCCGCACAGTATAGAACAGCGTGACTTGCATCTCTATGATTTAATGAAGAGCCTAGCCAATACAATTCAAAAAATAGTTTTAATTAATGTGAGATGACGAGAAGTAAAAGCAAAAAAGGCGTAAGAACAGATGTTTGGGAAAATGTGAGCAACGCAGAAAAATGTGGCGAGTCAAAAACAAGGCTGGCTATGGTAGTAACAAAAAAAAAGATAAAAAACGAAACAGGGATGAACTAGCACTTACAAAGGGGTTATCACATAACAGTTTAACTCTGATTAAGATAAATGAAGAGCAAGACTTAAGAACTCGGAGGTGTAAGCACTATTGTGCAGGGCCACAGAAAAATCTTATATTGACCGATGTACCTCGCGACGAAAGCTGTCTTTTTCACTGCCTTATTCTGTTGTATGAGTTGTCGGTATTTACAAATAAACTGGAAGAAATTCTCTTTAAATGAAAATATGTATAGAAATATAAAGACCAGAAAGGCGTTGAAGAAATTTTGAGTGACAGTCGCAAATTCGGCGACGGGGAATCCAGTTTTGTATTTTCTCTAGGATACGAAGAAAACGTATGCATACACTTTCAAATGACGCCCAAAAAAATGCTTTACTAAAATTTTATATAGGCGAAGGGTGAACAATTTAAACATGTATATCTCGATAAAAAACACTACCAAGCTCTACTTGAGGAAGGCATACAGGAAATCTCACCACCATTCAACGAGTCAGACGGTGATAAAAATCTTTGATCACGAGGGGATGATACTGATGGTAGCAGCAGTTACAACGAATATAATCGCAATCAATTGAATGGTTTAATTAAAGAGAATCGAGAGGGGGAAAGAGACATTAGATGAAAAGAAAGGAATACTAACGACGCAGAGGAGAGTGCACCAAAAGTACAGGAGGAGCGATCATTCCCCCTACCCGAACCTCCACCGTTTTTTTTTCTTAAATATTATTTTTTTCTGCACTGAAAAAAAATTATCGTAGCGTCCGCCATGAAGGCTATGGTAAAAACTTTTACAATGATTTCTAGTTGTTTCTACCAGAAAATTCAGTAAAGGTTGCTATGTTTAAAGCAGTGTGTGCTGCTGTCTTAAGAAGCCACCTCAACTATAGAACTACTGTTTGGATTATAATATATACATGTACATACCATTGTTCTGTTGGTAGCGCATCTGCCTCCAAATCTTGATGGCCGGGGCTCGATTCCCTTTTGGAGGAAAAAAATTCTTTAATTGATAAAGGGTTTTTTCGGAAGTGAGAATCGAGTTTCTTGTAAAAATCCTACTGATCCTACCTCATCGTATATTTAAATAAAGTTTTTAAATACCGTGATACACGTTGCACTATAGTATGACTAAATACACCACCAATGGTCTTGTCAAGATATCAATGTCTGAGCCTTCGGGCGATAGCGAATATAAGAAAATATGTATATAACGTAAACCACCTACTGTCAGCAGTGTTAGCTGTACACAAGCATATATATACATGTATACATATATTTACTCCAGACTTGCTTTTGAGTAGTGTTCTTTGTTATTCCAAGAGTTAGTCACGTGGTATTTTAAATAAGTGCAAGAGTAAGACGATTATATCACGTTGTCTCCCTTGCACTCATTTAAAATACCACGTGACTTATAAACTATAGTTAATGCAGAACACAGCCTATAATTCCACTAATTTTTTTAGTTGACTTGACTGGAGTCAACTGCCATCATCACTGTTAAAAAAAATGTCGTAGAAACTGCCAGAAGGGTATCGCCAGTTTGACTATAATGGCTTTACTATAGTTTGTACGGTTGCATTAGCCATACCTCATAGCAGATGCTACGATGATATTTGTTCAGTGTTGGGGACATTGGCACCCTGGTAGGAGGCACAATGACTTCCCTTTATTCTTCAGTTTCCCCTCGAACTGTGGAGTGGAAGGAGGTCCTGGAACCCCGCAGGTGCCCTACAGGCCCCAAATGAACGCCCAGAAGTTGCTCCAGGCATGCCTCGTATGTCATAATCGGCTTCGCTTTTTTAGCAGTGACAGGTCGATTCTCACCCTCGTAAAGCCCGTTGGATGGGCCCCGTACCTAAAACAGGAAAAACAATAAGAAATAGGTAACGGAAATAGAAACAAACGAATAAAAATGTATTACCTGAAGGACAGGGCAGGAATCAAGGGAGTAATCCGCCCGATCAAAGTCGACATCGACCACTACTACCAGAAAGGTACTGTGGCAGGTGCACTCAATTTTTAAGGTGTAGCTGATCCCATTTTCAATGAGGCGGCAAGACCGTCGGAACACCTGACCGTTGAACGGGACTCGAGGAGACGTTCCCCGATCATGAAAGATGACCATAAAGCCTACCCCTAACGCAGAAGACACATTAAGGGTGCTGACACCCTCACAATAAGGATATTTGGCCTCGGACCCCCGAAGAACTCGTGTGGGTCCACGATAAGTCGAGATCCCAGCTAAAAAAAAAAAAAAAAA
>JAPYYV010005222.1:0-15658 GCA_030522625.1 Copidosoma aretas | reverse complement strand
TATTTTATTTTGTGCAAGATGTCACGTGTATAATGTTGTGTGTTTTGAAGTTTCGTGCATAAAAATTGAAAGTATCAAAGTCTGGGCCAAAATAATTTTTAAACATTTTCTTATGTGCAAGATGTTGCGTGTACAATTATGTACTCCAAAGTATCGTTCATAAAAATCAAAAGTGTTGATGGTCTGTGCAAAAATAATTTTCATTAATTTTATTTCGTGCATGATATAACGTGTACAATTAATTGTGCCTAATAATTACGTGTACAATTCTTATGTGCACTGGACGTGTAGTGTCGCCTTTGCACTGATGCATTTCAGAAATATTACAGCAGAGATGTCCCGATTTGTCCACTTGACTCTTTTTCCTTGATTAAACAGCATTTTAATCTGTCCAGGAGTAAACTCGACTTATAACTTCTTCATACTCAGCTTTTATTAATTTCTTTTGTTCAACATTTTCTTTTACCTTTTTTTTACATAGATTTTTCCAATACATACATTCAGTTCTTGCATTTTCATATTTCACTTTCAAAGCGTTCAACTCATTATTTAACTTTTTATTTACACATATAACTTTTGCAACATTATGTGAATTACCCAACTTTTCAGGAGACTGTTGACTTACTGATGCTGAGTGTTCAGCATGCATGAAGTCGTGGGATTCTGTCATTACATTGCACTGAAGCACATCAATAGCCCCAGCAGAGTTTTGAATCTGTGGAACTGTTTCTGGACTATCACAGGCAGTTATCAAATTTTGTTTCCTCAACAAATTCTCATGAGGTACAGCATCAGTAGCCAACGTCCTTGAATTTATTGGATAATAGTTCAATAAAATTTGTTTCAACGTTGTACTATAATCTTTCTCATTGAAATGAATTGAGCAAACACGAGCTAAAGAAAAATTTTTCAATCTTCAATAAGTAACCAATAGAGTAGAAAGTCAGTTCAATCATAAATTATTGCTTATGATTACCATCTTTGTACTTGAAATTCTCTGCACTAAAACCACAGGCCTCAATCCATTCTTATTTCAACTCAATGTCATTTAGAAATTTGTAGAATTTTACAGCTTGATTTTTGTGTTTTGTACTATTTTTACACAGTTTTACACAACAAGGTGGCATTTTCTAATGTTTGCATACAATAAATAAATGTTTAACACAAGCCTGTCACAGTGAAACTAATTAAATTAATAAAAAAAAAAAAAAAAATAAGCCTACACGCGAAAAACTGATCATGAATTATTTTCTTAATCATTTTTTACTTCTTTTTCTTGGTTAGAATCGACATGTGAACATTCCACTACTAACATCTTACTGATTTTACAGTTTCAAAATTGAAATTATTAAATTTTTATACCCAGGATGACAGAGTTAAGACATATTTTTTCTTAAACTATTTAAAAGCATAATTTAAATGTGTTACTTTTCCTTTTTTTTAAATTTGGCGCTATTTTATTACATCATGCGGGCTCCTGCGCGAAGTTAACTAAAATTGGTCTAGCTAATTGACCTATCTTGTCTTCTTGTACCATGACTTAAGGTTACTTTACATAACCTCATAACCTCAAAACTAATAAAATAGGCTTTTTTACGATCTCTGATAGAAAATACAAATATCTTGATACAAAACTTGATAGACACATAATTATTTTTTAATAAACACTTCTTATGAGTTGTAAAAAATATAAAAAATATTTAAAATCCGTCTCAGTAATTTTCTAACCTTAATAGAAGGTTCAGAAATCGCAAAAAAGGAAAAAAAGAGTAAAAGCGTGTACTTACAGGAACGTTATGCTTCTATCAAAAAAAGGAAAATATCCGTATTCGTGCATGTACTCTAAGGTAACCATTTATTTTGTATTTAACTACTTAAAGCTACTTAACATAACCTCAAAACTAATAAAAGGGGCTTTTTACGATTTTTTGGTATAAAATACAAATACCTTGATACAAAACCAGATAGACACATAATTTTTTTTCATAAACACTTCTTATGAGTCGTTAAAAATAGAAAAAATATTGAAAATTCGTCTTAGTAATTTTCTAACCTCGAAAAAGGTTCAGAAATCGAAAAAAAGTGAAAAAAAATTACGTATGTGTATATAAAACCGTAAAGCTTCTATCAACCAAACATAAATATTAGCGTTCATGCATGTACACCTAAAGAACCATTCCTATTATATCTTACTACTTATAGTTATTGAATTTAACCTTATACCTAATAAAAGAGGCTTTCTAACGATTTTTGTATTATAAAAACAAACATCTTTATAATAAAAAGAGATAGACGAATAAAACTTCTTGTAAGACACTGCTTTTAAAACGTAGACAATAAAGAAAATGCTGCAAATGGATCCAATTGATTTTCTAACCTTGAAAAATGTAAAGTATTGATAATAAATTCGTATACTTAAGTTGCAAAACAAACTTCTCTTCTGCTTCTTGAAACCTGACTTTATTTAAACTATTTAGGGCTTCTAATCTTATTATATCTTGTAATTTTTATCCTAAATTAATTCTGTCGTTAAAGTATAAAGTTTTCTACATCTGTATTTACGGTTGACACGTCATATTTTTTTTGTTCCATCATCAATGTTTGTTAGTGATATCAGTGGATCGGATAAGTAGACAGCTTTGTTGAACGTGTCTTCTATTCGATGAATACGACTGTCTTGCCTTGCACCATTGGAGACGAAGTAGCTGCAATTGTATTGTTATTTATCATTTTACGTCATTTGTATACTACAGTTTATCTTGATGTTAAGATATTTATTGATACTTTACCAATAATACTTGGGCCATGACTCACAAGCTTCCTCAGAGAAAAATGCCATAGGCATTGGAAAATTTCTAGCGATCTTACACTGTGGATCAGTAGCTTATACCTTTTTTGAGGTTAGAAAATTACAGAGACAAATTTTCAATACTTTTTCTATTTTTTACAACTCATAAGAAGTGTTTATTAAAGAAAAATTATGTGTCCATCCGGTTTTGTATCAAGATATTTGTATTTTATAGCAAAAAATCGTAAAAAAGCCCCTTTTATCAGTTTTGAGGTTATGTTAAGTAACAATAAGGAGTTAAATACAATATAAATGGTTACCTTAGTGTATATGCACGAATGTGGATATTATTCCTTTGTTGATAGAAGCCTAACGTTCCTATAAGTACACGCTTTTACTTTTTTTTTTACTTTTCTGCAATTTCTGAACCTTTTTTTGTGGTTAGAAAATACTGAGACGGATTTTCAGTATTTGTTTTATTTTCTACAGCTCATAAAAAGTGTTGATTAAAAAAAAATTATGTGTTTATCTGGTTTTGTATGAAGATATTTGTATTTTCTATCAAAAATCGTAAAAAGCCTCTTTTATTAGTTTTGAGGTTATGGAAAAGCGCTACAAGTAGTAAATTCCAATATAAATGGTTACCTAAGTGTATATGCACGAATGTGGATATTTTCCTTTGGTTGATAGAAGCCTAACGTTCCTATAAGTACAAGCTTTTACTTTTTTTTCACTCTTTTGCGAATTGTAAAGCTTTTTTTGAGGTTAGAAAATTATTTGGACAAATTCTAAATATTTTTTCTGTCACCTACTTTCCATAAGGAGTATCCCCAAAAACAAATTATGTGTGTACCTGTTTGCGTTCTTGATATATTTGATTTTGAAATCAAAAATACCAAAAAGAAACACTGAGCGGTGCGGCGGTTGCGGGTTATAAATATAATCTTTCTTAATGCTAAGTCAACGTCTTTCGAACACTGGAACCAATACGTTGTTGTAACAACGAATCTATGTGTTACAAAAAAACGGATGATTCGATTTTTTAAATAAAAATCTTAAAAACGATTTATTATGTTTGACTAAATTTCGGAGGTTGGCAGTCGGAGTGCGCAGGGGGCGGAGTCCCCTAGTATCAAACAAAGTAAAAATATTATTATGATAAAACACATGGAGGAGAAAACCTAAATATTTGTTCGATCTGTAATAAATAATTTAAAAGACGAACGTATCTTAATCACCACGTTACAATATGTAGTAAAGAAAAAAAATTATAATCGCTGAATGTAGTAAAAGTTTTTGAAGGAATGATAACTTAAAAAGACAATAAAAAAATATACATAAAAAAGTAACAAAATTTGAACGCAGGTTACTTACTAATAAATGATTTAATATTTTTAAAGTTGATACTTTATTTAATTCAATTTATTAGTTGTCACTTAAGATGGAAGTGTATATAATAAAAACATATGTTAAAACCTGTGTTGTTGATGGTAGAATATGCTACCAATTATTTGATGGTTTGCGCGGGGAGCCCGCAGGGGGTGGAGCCCCACTAGTAAAAACCATAAGCAAGTAATCGCACAGTCGTTAGGATAGAAAAGCTGCATTGAAAAATGCATTAAAAAAAGAGAATAACATTCGCTAACGGGATTATCTAGATAGGTATAATTCTTTCGTGATATATTTGCTATTGCAGTAGTTGTCAAGGACAAAAGAAATTAAGAAAACAAGACAATTCGACCAGCAGGCCTTTATTTTGTTATCAATAATAGCTTCATAGCTAAACGAATACTTACTGACCGTTTGTAGTTCTAATCTCATAAACAATATCAATAATGTTATTAATTAAAACGCGAGGAATTTCAGCGCACTAGGTCACCTTGTATCAGTTCTTCCGTTATTCATAATTTTATGAATCAAATCGCAAGGAAACTTAGCACACTGGGTCGCCTGCTACAATTTTTTATGCTATCAATAGTAATGGTAAAAATTGAAACGTGAAAAATGTAAGCGATCCGAGTCACCCGGTATTAGCTTTTATGTTATTAATAATGATGTTAATAATTGAAACGTGAGGTTCGTAGCGCACTAAGTCACCGGGTATTAGTTTTTATGTTATCATCAAAAATGTTATTAATTAAAACACGAGGAACCTCAGCGAACTAGGTCATCTTGTGTTGGTTCTTTTTTTATTCATAATGTTAATAATTAAATCGCAAGGAAACTTAGCGCACTGGGTCACCTGCTACTATTTATTATATTATTAATAATAATGCTAATAATTATAACGGGAAAAATGTGAGCGATCCAAGTCACCTGGTATTAGTTTTTATGTTAATAATAATAATGTTATTAATTGACATGCGAGGAAACTCGGCGTACTGGGTCACCTTATATTAGTTCTTATGGTATTAATAACAATATTATTAATGACACGCGAGGAAACTCATCAGACTGGTTGACCTGGAATTAGTTCTTACGTAATTAGTAACAATAATGTTACTTATTAAAACACACTGGATTACCTGGTATTTCTTCTTATGTTATTTATAATAATGTTAGTAATTAAAACGCGAGAATAGTCAGCGGTCTGGGTTAACTGCTATTAGTATTTACTTTGTTATTTTACAGTACTGTTTGGAGTTGGCTAATTGATCTCAGACCTCGCCTTGGCTTATCCAGCCAATCAGTGTGTGCTCGGCTTTTAGCCATTCAGGCAGCTGGGATGGATGTCATTTCATGCTTCTGGGGAAACAGCGCAAACAGCGCTTTTTAACACGTTGAAACATGCTTTAGCTAATACTTATGTTATCTTTACAACCATGACGTCATCTCTTACTTCATTACCGAAGTTGGTGAGAATGAGATGGAGCAAATAAGTCATGCCTATGATTAAGTTTACCTTTATAATGCGGAGAAAGTTGGACATTTTAGGTGGTGCTATTTTTTTTCTATCCTTCAGCAATCCATTGAATCCTACATGTGCGACGTACATAATGTACTATATTCTAGGACTAGTTAGTTTCAAGCAGACTTTCAGCTAATGTCCAACAATAGAAAGGTTAACAATTTAATAACAGCAACAGATGAATAAACTGGTGATTATATTTATTAGCTATACTGTCAAACTTTACTTATGTACATCTGTACAACATTTTATCCGTTTATCGTTGCAGTTCTTTTCAAGTATATACTGTGAACCTATATTTTTATAAATACATGTTCATTATAAATAGTATATAGTACATGTTTAAGTTTTTTTTTTTTTTCACTTGGTGCACACATCATGTGGACGGGCGGCGCTGGTAGTAATCAATATAAATTACAACTTACAATTGTAACTTGGACCAGCGTCAACAATTAGCAAAACTTCTATGCTTTAAGTTACATGAACCACCAGAACTTCTTTACTTACAATGTTGGATCATATATTGAATGGTTTTGATTTAAATGACTTATACAAGAAACACAAGCGAGAAAAAAAGCTTCGTTATTCAAAAGCCATAACTATGAAGGGAGCTCGCAAATTTTATTGATTAATTTCATCAAATTTTAATACTTTGGAGCCTAAATTTTTTTCAGCCCGTAAAGGAAAAGTTTTCCACACATTTAATCTGTAAGAATATATATTAGAGTTGGGGAGACTGTTAAATGTTTAATTAGATTATTATCTAATAAATAATGCAGCAGCACATACTGCATTTTATTTTTTTCATCATATGCAAGTAAGTCAACTATTTAAATGTTAATAGTAAGACCGCACGCGTGCATAACTTACGCCACGCATTCGCTATAGTGTGGAGGCAGGAGGATCAAGCAACCTGTAAGAGAAAGTGCGAAGCGTGGGTATCAAGGCAACCGCGGCCCCAAACGAGTCAGTCTACCTTCAGGAGCTCACACCCGCCGATCCCGGAGATTTGAGTCTTTTCACGGGAGCTTGCCCCGCTAATCGCGGAGATATCGAGTCTTTATTTTTCGTGACAAGTATCAGTGTACTAAAAACTCTTCTCTTTTTTTTGCGACCCGGCATCTGGGACCTTTCCGGAGTCTACCCAGTGCGATGCAAAATAGAACACTAAGTAGTTGAATCCAAGAGTGAGAAGACTGTTCTGGCCGATCGAGACTACCCGTGACGAGAATAAGCCCAACAGATCTCTGAGAGAAAACGTGAGCATATTCGTTAACTGGTACTACCGGAGATGTTGGGCTTCTGTGCTTTCTAGGTACCCTTGACCCTCTGGCAGAACAGAGACAACGTGTTTTAGGCAAAGGCACTCTAGGAGATTTCTGGATACTGTCGGACACCCCAGAAATCCCGAGACACGACCTGTTCTGAAAAAAGAGTTTGTGTGTAGATAACTCACGCATGTATGTTTATCATGCTATTTCTAGTCAGTCAGTAAAAACAAGGAGTTCCGATAAATTAGAAAGATTCAGAAATATTTATCGGTCGGTTATGTTGAAAGTCAGTATAGATTGAAAGTCAGTATAAAAATTTCTGGGTGTCGGTAAAAAAGAAAAACTCTCGAGGAATATAAGGCATATAGAAATCTCTGGTAATCCGTAAAATAGAGAATTAAGGACATCGAACGGTATGCATCTTGTCGCCAAGAAATATAGAATTTCGCTTAGTAGATATATATTTTTATTGTATTTTGTTGCTTTCTATAAATTAGTGTGAATTATATGAAATGACTTTTTTCACTTTATTAAGAGTTTCAGATACTTGATTTGGTTGAGTAAATACACGAGTAATACAGTATGCATATACATATTCAAGTTTGTACTCGATTGATGAAAAATATAATAATAAAGAACAGTTAATTTTTTTATAACGAAATCTCTAAACGATTATTTAAATAAAACCCTACCCTTTTCAGATAATAGGCAGGTCTGATTTAATAATTATTTTATTCTACATTTTTCTTCACTATTGAGCAAACGGAAAGAAGATGTATTATTTCATTGTGCCATGTAAATACGAGGGAGAGTTTATTTCAGTAACCTGTGGAAATCAATAAAGAGATCATTTACTACAGATCACAGTCATTTATTTGTGATGAGTGAAAGATCTGACAAGCTAATCGTAACTTAAGATTAGAATTATTCAGTAATATTCAGGTGGCGTCAATATATTTCTTGTGTGCAGGGCCACGAACCCGCCCTCTATTATACAGTAGAATCCTATAGCTGTATGTTGGGTCTTGATTTGGGGTATTATGCGGTATTACTTTCTTTTCTTTGTCACCAACTATTCACGCAGAAACCATCCAATAAGAGACGCTGCAATAGTATTGTTGAATAATGAGCGTAAATTAATTGTTTATCAAATTCCAGAATCAATGTATACTTAATGTACTCAGGCAATGCTTATTTTTTAGCTAGAGAAAACGAGCGTTAGGATCTTTTTGTGTAAAACAGAGCCGTACTCAAAAAAGCGACTTTAATTTTAAATAGAGAGTACACAAGTTTCATTATTGGTAAAAATAGTCTATAAAATAATGAATACAACAAACAAAAAGGTCTGCTCTACCTATATGAGATGTTCGCTAAATTTTTAAGTATTTATAAAAAAAAAAATTTTTATAAATTTTTTTTGTTTTTTCTCTTATTGCATCTTATTCTGTTGCTATTTCTGACTGCGTATATTAAACATTAGAATGTTGTATTAATGGACTACTGAGACATTGCTGTTTTATTAAAAAAAGCGTCCAAGAAATCATTTATTTATAACTTTGTTGAAAAGCCAAATTTTGAAACAATATAAAAAACTTTTTTATTTTTGTATCAAACAACATAATCATAAAAATATGTCTTTTCCGGAAAGTCTTGAAATGCTTCTTCAAAGATGTCTCGAAAGACGTCTCCAAAGACGTCGCTAAATACGTTTCTGATACTTTAAAAATTAATTTTGTGTAATTTTTTTTCGTTTTACGTATTAATTTATTGTTAGCAATAATTTTATAAACTAAGATATAAAAAAATGAATTACGAAGTCGAGTCTAGAAGTCGGTCCGTCAGAACCAGAGTTCGGCATGGTACCTACACTTGGCAAGAGAGGACACGATATCTGGTTATCAATTTCATTTCATATAAGATAAGAGTTCTATATGCACATTATCATTATTTTTTTTACAAGCCACATAACAAATAATAAGACTAACATTTCACTCGATATTTAATTTAAATATTTCTTTTAGAAAATCGGTCTTATATCTCTATATAAAATAGATTTCATTTATTTCAACCTCCCTAATTAAATATCATAACCGATTTCAAGAAGAAAATTTTAATTAAATATTAAGTAGAATTTTAGTCTTTTTATCAGTGATTTGGCTGGTTAAGAAAATTACAATAGAATGCAAGTAAAACTTGCATCTTATATGGACTAAAATTGATGATCAAATAGCATTTCTCTCTAGCCAATGAAGTAAGACGCTAAAATCAGAGTGTGAAGGATTAAGTTCAAAACTCGACCTCAGCATTTTTTTTCAGATATTTTAGTTTATAGAATTGTTACGAATAATAAATTTATACGTAATTTCAACGAGAATGATTACATAAATCAATTTTTACAGTATCGAAAACGTATTTAATGACGTCTTTGTAGACGTCTTTACTTGGAATAGGAATTTTGTTTCCTCAAATAACTTTATGTCCGGCAAATATATAATCTCTACCACTTATTTCATATAGAAAACAATTCCCATTAGTTTTAGCATTTTCTATTACTATAAACAAATCACAAGGTCTAAATTTTCACGCTCAATTGAACGTAGCTTTATCTAGATGTTAAAATCCTGAATACAATATATATAATTGACTCTTTGAAATTTTATGATTTATTTGAGATTTCAAATTTAATTATTCGACCTGTCATATGACAATTAAAAGTAAACAATAATAATACTATCCGATTTGCAACTACTGTTCAGTGCACTTTGATTATTTCGTCTGATGTGCGACGGTAACTCTCAAATTTTATAATTCCGTCTGATGTAGGACGGTAACTCTTAAATTTCATAATTTCGTCTGCTTTGCGACGGTTATAGTGTTTTATTTATAAAATTTGATTGTTATGAGACATTTTCAAAAGTTTTTCGATGACATCTTGTAGACTTTCTATATGTATAATATTAAGAATTATAGAAAGTCAAATAATCAACGTCTATTCAAAACGAAACCATTTCATGAAGAAAAATAGGATTGTAGAGAGTTCATAAATATTTTTAAAATAGACCTTTTTTTCTTCAGGTTTATTTTATTCTTGTCACTAATTTTATGAATTTAACGTGAAAAATATCGTTTCAAAATTGCGCAAAGGACATATATATATATATATATATATATATATATATATATATATATATATTATTGGGGCTGTGCCCCCTGCGCGCTCCGCACACCAACCCTCTAATTTTTGACAAAAACAAAAATTATTTATTTATTAAATCTTAGTAGATTATTAAATTCTTTCTTAATTATTTTAAAATTTTTATAATTTTGTCCTTACTATTTTTTTTTTTTTATAACTTCAATAATTTTTTAATTGTTATCTTTTGAATGAAGATATCTTTTTCATCAGTATTGACCAAGAGTTCTGATTTTTTTAATAATTCCTAAAACTTTTATTAAGTTATTTTAAAACTCTGAACCCCTGATATTGACATACTTTGCAAGAGATTTTTAAAAATAAATATAGATTTCTGGAATTGTTTTTTGTTAAACTATAATATCAGATTCATTATATCTTTTTTTTTTTTGTAAGCTAATGTTATTATATGGGTAGAAAAATATGAATAGATGAATAGTATTAGGTTAAGTTAATCATTTTGCAGGCTGAAACTTGTCCACCTTTTAGCGCCTGGCTTCTGTCTGAAGTATCCTTTTAGCCAACAATGCCGGGTCCAAGTTTTGTCCTCCAGTCAGTGCTTTTCATGAGGCTATTTATAATTTATGTTGTAATTATAAACGTTTACAATTAAAAGTTGTTGTGTGACAGCCGATAAAAACTGACTTAGGCACTGACGATGACTTTAAGGTGACAAATAGATATTTACGAACCAAATGGTCAAGTTGATGTATTTATTTATCACCTCAAAGTCATCCTCAGTAAGTTATAAATTGCTTTTATGCATAAATAAGCTTTTTCTGATATATTTTAGGTCCTTCTGCACAACGTTAGTTTAAAAATTTTTCAAAGTATTTTTTTTATTAATTTATCTTTCGGGCATTCCGCACAACTTTTCGTTTAAAAATTTTTTAAAGTCTATTTCTATACACTGTGAAAAAACTTAGGTTGACTATTACTTTCACCGACTGTAAAGATACGCACTTAATTGAAGTAAAATTTTCAAACTGCTAGGGACCTTACTAAAACTGCCGTTAACATACTAATGCAATAGTAATCTTACTGTATTGAATAAAGGTAAAAAAGCGACCTGTATTTAATAGAGGTTTTTTACTGTCGACTGCTGTGATATATTTGGATGTTTTCATCGTGAAACTACTGAATCGAAAGAGAAAATACTACAACTGCTGATAATATTTGGTAACGGCATATAAGGTGTAAGTACTGCCTGGTACCGCAGACATATAGCCTTATTTGCACGCTGCACACTGCATAAGCTGCAAATACTCAAGTATCACTTTCGTTGAGCTTCGATGATCAATTAAAATTGTTTATTGTAGAAGTAAGTATTTTTTATGTAATTACTCAAGAATAACTAGCAAGTTTATCTGTTGGTAGTATTTTAGTAAATGTATATAGGTGTATACACCATAACCTAAACTCCAAAATTGTACAATATACAATGTATGTAATGATTCTGTCACTGCATAATAAAACGATCGATAAATAAATTAAATAAACCAATTTATTTATTTTTCCGACCAAAATAAGGATAAAAGAAGTAACAATATTTTCAGGAAAAAATTAATCTACTATTTAAGGTGTAAATTTACTACTGTCTTAGTGCAATTACAAGCGCGCTAGTAATTTCCAACGCTAACTCCATCCACCGATGAAAATACTATTCCATCAAAAAAAAAAAAATTTAATAGTAAGATGACTATTTTCAGTAGTAATTCTGCAATTTTCCCAGTAAATATACTGCATTAAATGCAGGTCTCTTTTTTACCTTCATTGATTGTAGTAATAGTCAACTAAAATTTTGTACAGTGTATAAATGTCTCTCTAAAATTTTATAATTTTCAAAAAAATTTATTCTATACCTAATTCAACCAACAAAAACCATTTCTTAAGATTCTTACAATTTTTCTTTTATTTTTTGCAGTCACCTAATGTCTACCTACATTCGTAATGTGAACAAAATTTTTCTGCACATAAAGATGTCTTGAAATTAGAATTAGAACCTTCAAAGTCATTTACAAGATAATCTACAAAAACCTAAGAAAATATGATTGCTGGGATGTCGTAAGCTTCATGAAATAAAAAATTTCCTTACAGTATCATAGATTTTTTCTTACACTTATGAAACTAACCCTTTTAACATTGATTTTACTATCTACCTATCCCTGCCCGTCAAAGTGACAGATACATATATACCAATTACAATAATCAAGTAGACGTATTTATTTGTCACCTTAAAGTTATCCTCTGTAAGTTTTGAATAGCCACTATGCTTAGGCCGCGGTCTCATGGAGCACGTAACGCGTAAGCGTAACCACTTAAGCCAGTGAGAGTGAGAGAGAGGTCAAATACGCGAACCTGTCGCTCTCTCTCTCATGAGCTTAAACGGTTACGTGGTGCGCTCCATATGACCGCTGCCGTAGATAAGCTTTTTCAGATATATTTTAGGGCCTTCTGCAAAACGTTGTGTTCAAAAAAATTTTATATTGTTTTTTTATAAATTTACCTTTGGGCCTTCTGCTAAACATTGCATTCAAAAATTTTTGTAAGGTTTTTTATACATCAATGATTCTCTAAATTTTTATGATTTAAAAGAAAATTCATGTTATACTTATTTTAATGAATAAAAATAATTTTTAAAAATTCTTAAAAATTTATTTTTAGATTTCTTGCAGTAACCTAATGTCCCCCCATAAACGCATTATTTTTGTAATTTTTTTTTTTTTATAATGATGTCTTGAAATAATTATTAGAATCCTAAAAGTCATTTACAATATATTTGACATAACGTTAAGAAAAAATGTTTGCTGTGATTTCGTTGTATTCATGAAAATCGAATGTTTCTTACAGTATAATACATATTTTTATACACGTATAAAACTAAGCATTTCGACATTGAATTTTCTACATTCCGTTCCCTGCACTAACCGAATTATGAATCATCCTTTATTGTCAAAGCTGCATTCACAGAGCGCCCAATGTGTACTCCGTGTATGGGAGTATCCCTATATGCTCTGGGCCTTGGGTATGTATGTATGTATGTAGACTGACACGGTGGCGCAGCGGTAGAGTTGCAGTTTTGTCGATCACTGAAGTCCATCAGTATACGGGCATGGGTGGGACTTGGTTCAAGTCTTACCGTTTGCCTACGGTTCGTCTTCATTGCTTTTCTTCGGGAGTTCGATTGACTTTTTCTCTTACGTTACGGATAACGTGAGCGGCAGGTATAAAGGAGTGAGTCCCGGTGTTTATTTGTAGGCACCCGGTCAGGACTTAGGCAATACGGCGGGCCGTTTCGGGATGGGTTCTTCCCAAGTGGTTTCCCCACCCACAGAACTTGTCCTGGCGAATGCGGAACGGTTGTTAGTCACGAAAATGTATTGTCAATCATTTTTTTAATGAAAAAAACATGGTGTCTGATTGAAATATCTTAGCCTATCACTGCTCAGCTATAGTTTGCTGGACTACAGCGCCATCATAATTTACACACACCTGTTTTTTTGTATCATGCGTATGAATCGGTTGCATTGCCCGATCCCTGTAATCGGATCGTCAGTAATCGGAATAATTCGTCTGTTTTTGGCAGAGTTTAACGAAAGTCTGTCTTTCTGGTCAAGTCGGCCATCTTAGGCTCTGGCTTAATACGGAGGGGGGCAGTAGGGTAGGCAAATAAAGAAGAATCAAATAAATTCTAGGTCCTTGCGGGCGGGCTGTGGAAAGGCTGTTAAGGGGGCTCTCAAAAATCCAATATCTGATTTATACGTGAAATTACGGAGAAAACAAATTTGTATTGTTGGGTGAATAAGAAATAAACTAACGAAAATGGGGGTTGTGGGGCGGCATGGTGGTACGTGGGGAGGCTGTGATAATAATAAGGGGGAGCTGTGAGGCGAAAAACAAAAATATTTAACGGAAAAACAACATATTTTCACTGGGGGGCGTGGGGGGCGTAGGGGTTTGTAGGGCGGCTGTTGAAGGACTGTGGGGGGGGGGGCCAAACGAAAAAAGGGTGGGTTGTTATGAAGGGGAAAAGGAGGGCGTGAGAGGGCGTGGTGGTTTAGATTTACTGTAGAAAATTATTAATAATCAGCATATTTTTACCTTATTATTACTTTACTTTTGAGTATGTGAAAAAGCGTGTAAGGGGGTATAGGGGGGCTATTACTTACGACCTAGACGAATAAACTATATAATATGGAAAGATATATATATGTATACAAGTGGGGCTTTGCCCCCTGCGCGCTCCGCGCACCAACCTCTATACTCCAATATTTTTATTCTCATGTCTAAATAATGAATAAAACAATATTATTTTTAATACATATATATGCGTACAAACATAGATAACCAAAGCAATCTTATAGACAGAATTGTTGTCTATTGATAAATTTTAAAAATTGTTTTTTTCTGCCTCTTTCTTTATTACTATCCCTCTTTTTTCCCTGTTTTAATTTTTTAATAGCTCTCCAAGACTAATTTGAATTTTGCTTTCTGCTACTATTCTTAGTTTTCTTACGTTTGTCTCATTTTCTCACCTCTTAATATTCGATTCATGCATTTTGCGTTAGTCTTATATCTATCTTTACTCTTTCTTTTTTTTTAGTATTCTATGAACGGATCTACAATCCATATTGTTTGCTCAATTATTGAAGAATTCTTTTTATCAATTTGCAATGATTCGTAGCTTTATAGATTTTATTTTCTTAGTTCTGCTCTTACCTGTGTAATTACATAACGCATCATATCCAATTTTTTAAGATATTTATTTCATGTGTATATACGCCTTCCGGCACGCTCTGTTTGCCAATTTACCAACTATCCATATTTATAAGATAAATTATTTTATTAATTATATAAATATAAAAAATTTCTTGTAATAATAATCAATGTTTCTCTTATTTATTGAAGAAGCTTATGATTGCTTCATTCTTTAATTGAAAAAATGATCATTTAAAAATGTTTTATTTTTTTTTTTATTTATAAATATTTTCATTTTTCGTTTTTAATGCTGTTTTAGAGATATTTTTTTAAAACAATTTTGAATTAAAAAAAAATAGAACATTGAAAAAAACAATATTTGGACTAGGACTTTAGACGGATATACAGACGTGATAAATTGTGATCTTATATAAGAAATTATTAATCTCAACTAAGCACATTTTACAGAGTGCTTTTACGTAAAACAAATATGATACCTTTTCTTGGATTAACTGAACGGCTCTTTTCATATATGACCATTCCTTTAAATACTTAAAGAACAACTATAAAAGCTATGACGATGCTACTAAAAATAAAATCAGACTTTTAAATAAACTTCATCTATATTACATCAATATAAGATTATCTATATACTTTTTTTTTTATACTATAGTGCTGTACGTCCGGCTCCTTCCAAGGGTACTACTCAGGGCACTTAGCACTTGGGAGAGGGAAGGGAAGAGGGATGGGAGGGGGTAGGGGGTGACTAACACTTAAACCTAGACCTAAACCTACAACCA
>JAPYYV010005221.1:0-19841 GCA_030522625.1 Copidosoma aretas | reverse complement strand
TTGAGATTGACTGATTTTTTTGCAGATATTAGCGCACGTCGCTTTGCTAGTCCTATATTGGCATTTGTCACATCATCCATCTTTGTTGCTGTATCGTCGTACCACAATGCGCTCGTTAAATGCGATGATTTTACAGTGGGTCCGTAATTTAATAGCAATTCCAGGTAAGCTCTATAAACGTATGCGTTGTTAGGAGATGATACTGGTTTCTGATTAAAGAACACATCAACTTGATTGAACAACGAATGCATAAAATTAATTATTGGCCCTGCTTTTGCGACTTTAGCAGCTAGGTCAGCATTTGGTTTTTCGTTTTTATCGAGACCTAACTTGACACAAAGATCAATCATCTTGTGCGCGAGATCAATGTATTCTTTGCCATCACCTGGTATGATGAATTCTATCGGTGAGTCATCCGTTAGCGATGATATCGGTTTGTATTGTACCCATTGCGATCCTTCGATGGTTGTCTGCGTCGGTGGGATATCAAACAAAAGTAGTTCGGACTTTAAACACTCGCAAAAGTGACTGTGTAAGAGCCATTTTTTTATCTGTCAAAAATGTCTCTAGCAGTCCTCTTTTTCTTCACCTTCCTTCTTTTCTTCTTTTTCTGCGATGCAACACTCGCCTTTGGTTTTGTTTTCTGTTTGCGTTGATTGCGGTCTTTTTTAATTTTATTCTTTTTATCTTTGGTCTTATGACGACGACTACGCATCAACCGTACCGATTTACCAAGCAGTTGCAACTGAAATGGCGTATCGAATTGCCCGACTTTATATCCCGAACCTTCCATGAGCTTATCCAACTTTTCCTCGGCTTTCCTCTTTAGCACATTTTCAGATTTTCTCACGTGATCGTGAAATATCTCATTGAAAGGTATATTTCTAGTGGTGACGTCAGACATCATGTTTATGCTCGCACAGCTTCTTTACCAACAGCTCTGACACCTCTTCTGATAAGTGGTAAAATTTATCGAATTACACCGGTCAGAAACGATCCGATGCCTCCATGTTTTCGTTGATAAGGATAACCAACGTAAATGCATCTCACTCCTCCTTCATTGTTTCTGTGAATCGTGCCAAGACTTCCACAGCCACTATATTGTGGAATACAGAAGTCGTCGTAGAGATCCATGGTTTTTCAATCGAGTCGTTTAGAGTGAAGCATCACTGTCAAAGTTCCAAAATCGAATAGTATGAGTTTACCGAATTGGTCCCTTATATCAATTTCGATGGTGCAGAACGAATTGAATAACAATGGTATATATATATATATATATATATATATATATGTGAGAGGTGAGAAAATTTTATTTTTCGTACTACCGTAGGCGTAACCTTGAAGATCTAACGATACCGCTCGCTATAGTCGTGATTAAACGGCTGCTATAATGTAGGGTTCAAGGATATTACTGTTAACCATCGGCATGGACGATAGAGCATTGGCAAAATTGACGGGACGATCGGATTCATCGGATTCAATTTATTTGTTTTCGACAAAAAGATTTTTTGAACTTTTAAATCCCAATATTTTTGTAATTTTTTGGACAGCGTCAACCGGTGCGCGTATGCACTCTCGGACGCTTCACAACACACTAAGCTACTAACTACGTAACCTTCTCTTTCAAAATTGAATGTCACGTGACCGCGCAAGCTCTCGAAACTATTGATTTCTTTGATAATTTCTTCGATATTTGTGTACAGGCCAGGGTATATAGAAAAATCGACACAACTTTCGATTTTTTCTTTTTCTCCTTCTTCTGTTCATATGGCAAGTGACCTTGGTGTACTAGCTATGGTGATCTTTCTTTCACTTATTTTTAATACGTGTTGAAGCGTCAGTGGTGTTTCAATTTCTGTTATACCAACGACCTATTGACCTTGCAAACTAATTTGCTGAGGCAATTTAGCCATGTAATGTGTAGTAGTATTATCGGGATAATACTGCATACTACTCTTGCTAGGCAACACTACGTAGAATTCGTCCTTGATTGTATATCTTTTAAATAGTTTGCCTTCATCCAGGAATTAGACTTTTCAGAATAACCCTTTCAACTGACGAAGGACTCTTTGAACTGTCCTTTACCTCGACTTGTTAATATCTTGTCCACCCCGAAAAAGCTATCTTGCAAATCTTTTTGCACTCTGCTCAACTCTTCTTCGCAAAAGAAGCCGTCAATGTCTACGTCACCCAAGTTATTAAGAAAATACACCGGATGTTGTGGCGAGCAAGAAACGTGAACAATTTTAAACAACTCCAAAGTCCAACCACTTTCGTAACCTTTGGCAAAGACACTTCTTGCTTTGCTGACACGAACTAAATCTCCAACGTTGTACTTTAGAGTTTTACAAGTATGTCCGCCATACCAATGCATTATATTTTTATGCGTTTACGCAACATTATAAAAAGTTACGTCAGCTGGAACCATCTTTGTAGCTGAATGCTTTTTGTGCCATTGTAGGCCTCGATTATTTTTGAAAGAACATCCACGAAACGATATCTGTTTGAGTGTGAAAATTATCACCACAGTCTTTCCTTTATAGTTTTTATGAAGTGTTCCGCTAAAGCAGCTTTTTTCTGCGGGCTGAGAGCTATTCTGTATTTTATTTGACTATCTCCTAAAAGTGTCTACATTTCGCGTCCTAAGAATTCTTTACCCTTATCCTTCTGGAGACACATTAGTTTGCGATCGTTGCTTCTCGACAAAATATGTTAAAACGCTTCGGCCACATTTTTCGAAATCTTGTTTCTGATCGGTCTGGCCCAAGCGTAGTTACTAATAACATCGATGAGATCGAGGTCGTAGGAGTAACCGTCATTGTATTTTTTTAAAGATCTCAAATCCATCAAACCAGCCTCCGACACGTCGACAAAATTCTGTACATTATAGCTTCGTCGGGGAAAGCGATGTCTTATAGGTCTGTGTAAATTGTAGGCATCTTAACTCTCGAGCCACTCTATCACGTTCGATCGCGAAATTTTTTTTTCACAGCACTCGCAAGTTTGTTACCACCCGCATTTGCAGTGGGACGCGCCGCATCGTAGTAAAGTTTTTTTAGTGTTTCATGCATTGTTTTTTTTCTTTTCTTTTTTTTCCTCCTTCACAACCTTGTTCTTCTTTTTTTTTACTTGATTTGGATCCAATCGCTCTCTTGATACGCGGAAAAAACTTGTCGAACGTAATTTTGCTGCACATACAGCAGGCCGTCATTAAAGCTACTGCTCGCTTATCCGGTAGTGTATCTCCAGCGAGCATACGCGAAAAAGCGAATTCTGCTAAGGCACGATCAGCTTCTCGACGGTCCCCCTTCTTTTCCGTAGCGTAGGCAATACTGTGCTGACGACAAGGTTCATACAAAGCAATGACTCCCACGTCTTCGTGTTTATTGCGCTCAGCTAGTTTTGTTTCTGGACCACAAAATTTGTATCAAGGTACATGCATTTCAAACGGTAGTAAATCAATTATGGCGTCGAGAGCACTATTTTTTTTTTCCTCTTACAGCTTTACTTCTTTTTCTTTGATAGGATCAGCTTTCCGCTCAATCAACGCCATGATTGCTTTCGACGTGGTGAAACTGTAATTATCTTTCTGTTATTCCTCGACGACATCGTTGGGACGGTCCCGGTCACGCTCTCGCTACTACTACTACTCGAACGAGATCCTAATTTCTTGTTCAGCGATTTTTTAGTTTTTGAACTTATGCCTTTGTTGTTGTCGTCGTCGATCAGTAATCTTGCTACCTTTGGGTTTCCGACACACTCTTGTGGGATATTTGCGCTACGAAGCACCACGGCAAACTGAATATGTATCACTGGTGCGCGCTTTCTTCTATTCCTCAAGACATCATTTACTAGATCGACAATATTCGATCGAGGTATACGGATGCCACCTATAATCACTGTATGCTCAGCCGTCTACTCGACGTCACCAGTATCACGCAAGCGACGTAGAACGACTGCAGCGCTTTTGCGAAATTTTTTAGGTACGTTTTCGATAACTTCGGTATCTTGCCTCTCCTCCTCTATACATTTTATTTCATCCTCGTCATCGGACGGTTCGTTATCTTGGGACGAGGTCACGTGATTACTTTCTACGTTAGTATCAATGTGTCCATATCTTGTGTTCTCTACGTCCTTAAATTGTAAATATCGTCGCAAAACTTGTTGGTATTTCTTCCACTTTTCTCGCTCGTCGTCGTACGATGAATTTAAAATGTCGTTAATTTCTACGCCGAGTCGACTCGTTTTGGTGCCTGTTGTTTGCACAGATTTCAGATCACCGCTGAGAAATGCGTTTCGTAAACGTTCTACGTTTTCTTGGGGAAGGAGGATCATTTTTTTTGCGTGCTTAATTTTTTTTTTTACACTAGAGACAGCAACGTTCCGAGAAGTGGACCTAATAAAGCAGATATAAAACTTCCTCCTCGTTGCACGATGATTTTTTTCTTGGATGCCGGATGAATTTTTTCGTTTTCTGAGAACGTTGGCGTGTTTACGCAAACGTCTTTTGTTCTGGGCATTAACCACTACGTTTCCTTGAAGAATATTCAACGCGCACTCACAAATGTATCTGATCAGTTTGGAATTGGCTTTACGCCTTTATGCAACAACGCCCTTTGCTGCTCCTTGTCGAGGTGATACAGAGCTTTCAAAATAGCGGTGTGCTTCGGGCCAATCGACGATTGTGACTTTGGTGCCATCACAACGTTACGACGAGTACTTGATTGAGCGAGTCTTTTCCTTTTAGCAGCTTTTTTGCCACGTAGCCATACTGATACCCGTCGCCTGGAAAAATATAAGTACGAAATCGGCAGTTATCCGGTGTATTTTGTTTGAGATCTAACATGAGGTAGCCAAACGGTCGCGAAGTGGAGTCCCAATAAGCTTCTTGCAAAAATCGAGGATTTTCTGGACACACTTGTCTCAAAAGATGTATTTGTGCTCGATCGCGCAGATCTCTAAAGATGACGATGTACTGTGCGTTTAACGATATGTCGCGCTGACCCTTACCTTGATGAAATATATTTTGCGGAATGAAGATTACGCGTAAGTTGTTATGATGACTACCTTTGGTAAAAAGATCGACGATAGCTCCACCAGCGGATGATTTCGTATCAAATCGTCAATGATTACTAGCTTTGGTCTCGAGTCGCCCACCCAATGACTGCTGTGCGGTAATCCTTCGTGAAACTCTATATTCGTTCCCAAATCTCGGTAATTAGACTGCCACTCACCGTAACAAAGAATGATGCGTTCGAATGAAGTATCACTCATACGTTCAATGTGTTGCAAAAATCGTTTGACAAACACGGTTTTGCCACAACCAGTTGGGCCGCTCAGTGTGCACATCCATGGATGTTTCCATCGCGTATCCATGATACCTACTGCACTCTGCCGATAAGCTGAGCGACCGCGGGGGGCACACCGCGCGCGTCGCTTGCGAGCCCGCGAGCGTTTTGAAACAAGGCTCGTACTAGCGTAAGACTGGATCGTGCGACCAATCAGCTCGCGTCGTCGACTTGTGCGCTAATCGAGGTCTTTTATACATCAGCGCGCCGCACACAACAGCGTAGTTTAGCGTAAAGGCGACTCTCGCGAGCAGTCTGCTCGTTCCACCGGATTAATTACCAATCGAACTGATCACAATCGTGTATTCTCCTACAACGTTAATTTAAAACAAAGTTCGCTTCTTACATACCTCTTATTTTATTCGTACAAAGAACTAAAAATGATAAGATTTTTTTTTTAAGATTACGGGACATAGTTTCGAGTAAAAAAATGTGCTGACAATGTATTTATTGGTAAAGGTTTTGTTTTATTAAACAAAGTATAAACATTCGTCACTACAAGAATGTGCTGACTTAAAATTAAAAAAATTTGTCGCCTCTGTTCTACGAATTTACTGACGTAAACGGTAATTTGATATTATATTCAAGGATGCACGCACACACACACGCACTTACATGTTTTGACAGCTTACTGCACGTTGCTCGTTGCTACAAGAATGTGCTGACTTAAAATTAAAAACATTTGTCGCCTTGATTCTACGAATTTACTGACGTAAACGGTAATTTGGTATTTTATTCAAAGTTACACACACACACACACATGTGCGCGCGCGCACGCGCATACACACATGTTTTGACAGCTTACTACACACTGCTTGGTTTATTTCTTTTATCTCTCTCTCTCTCATGAGTGTCGTCCATACTACAGTTTGCTTCTGGAAAATTCCAATCACAAATCCATCACGTTAGCGGCAGCAGTGTTGCGTTTGTATCCGTAAGGGCAACTCACGTCCAAGTTGTTGAATCTTCTTTTTCCGTACACAGTTTTATATGTTTTTGTTTCTGGAATCGTTATAACGTCATGAAAGGCTGTTTTGCGAATGGCATGATTCGAAACGTTAATCTCATTCGTGAGAGACGTAATCAAATTTTGTATGGTTTCAAAATTGATCATCCGGCTGTTGGCATAGTTTAACCTTATACCTTTTATTTAACATACATTTCGATCATTACCATCGGACTTTTTGTACTTATGTGCATAAAATTTTGGACCTCCCGGTAAAAACGTCGTCATGTACGTGCCAATACCATGATCAGACAGATCGTCAGTAAGATAACCAAGTGCCGAACCGATTGGAAAATCATACTCTCCATCTCTGCTGATATAAAAGACAGAGTCGGTGTCGTAGTACAGAACTCGAGGTCCAAGAGCGTACAAATAACCAAAAAGTTTTATTCTAGCTTGGACCGTGACGAAAACTGCGACGACAACACTTTTGCTTGGTGATGGTATTAATGCTTCTTATTTAAAATGCCAGTTTACGTAGAGCGTTTCGTCATTGACGTCCAAGACACCGTTGACTTCGATTTAAGCACTGGTAAGTTACTCTACGAGGCTCTCTGCAGTTGTAACTACCTTGGTCTTTGTCATGTTTTCGCGCTGGCCAAACTTTCCCCATAAAGAATTCGAACATAATTTTGCGACCGATCTGAGGCCAGGAATATACTGTACATCGCCTATTTCAATGATTATTCCTTCCATTTTCAATAGTTGATCAACAATAGCCATTTTGTCTGGATCAGAGATACACTCATGTAAAAAGCTAGATGCTAAAGTTTTTTGCATGAAAAATTCATCAATATATTTAGCGAATAGTCCACCATTACCCGTTGTTTGATCGTATTGTGTCATCTTATACTGCCAAATTTCAAGCACATTTAGCACCTTGTAACCCATTTGTACAACCACATTGATTTCTTCGGGTATCCATGTTCCATGCAAAACTCGATCTTTTGGATCGTTGTGTGGACAGTCGTTTTGTACTCTTTCTTCACAACACTTTCTGCACAATGGAAACATCAATTTTTCGTGCATCTTTACTGGTAGTACAGGATTATAGATTGTTTGCGGTGGAAATATGTCGCATTTTATGATTCGATCAACTTAGGATACATCATTATTATTTTCTACGATCTTTCAACACTCTTCTCCATCAAAAATTCGTGGATCTTCGATCGGAAACTCTCCTCGTTTGCAAACATACAGGTACATAGAAAAATTATCAACGTATTTCATTTTTTCGTTACCTTGACATTCATACATTTTCACGGTATTACCTGTACGACCACCAAAAAAGGCATCCCGAGGGTTGAACGGTTCGGTCTTTACGGTTTCTTCAATTTCAAGTATGAACAGTCGTAACCTTTCGTCATTACAGATTTCTAGGTTAAGATCGCACTCCCACTTTTCAACTTATCGATGACCACTTGATCGAATTCTATTACTTATTCCACGCGTTCTTTCATATCTTTCGTCCATCGATGCACCAGTAAAAAGATTAATATCTCTGTTAATTAATATTCTGTAACAACAAGGACAACCGTGTCAAAAACATCCATGAAACTGAAACACAATACCTTTGTGATTCTCATCGTGATGCGGAGCACAGAATCTATCAACAAGTATATTTTCCGGTAGTCTTTTTTCACGTCAGTGTTCAGCGTGCTTGATGAAACGATCCAAAACTCTCCTTTCCATCCAGTAAAGCCATTCAAGAGCTTTGATGGATTAATTGTTGGTCTGTCGATATTCTTCAAGTGGTATTATTTTAATTTGATTTTTTTTTTTTTAATCTTTTCAGTGCACTTTCATGCAATTCAAAGCTATCGTTCTGCATTCTGCAAATGGATTGACGTTTAATTTTTCAAAAAATTTTCTGAAAGACAAACAAGCTAATCTTAAAATTTTTACATCTTGCTTGCAATATTTCACAATTTCATTTCTACAATTGAGTATGTATCCACTGACAACATTTTCATTGTACCAATATAAAAATTATTCCCTTTCTCCACTACGCATGAAATCTGGCGAATAATAGTGTAATGCTGGTAAAGTTCCTTCGTACGCTTGATTCTCAGGTGTATTAAGCTAATGTGGAAGAATTCCTTTTTCAATATCTGGTAAACCATATGCTTTGGGATCGTCGGTGAATACAAATTCACGAACACCGCAAGTGTCACATCTGATTACCATGTCCTTGATATCGCGACACATGGGGCATGCTAATTGTACAACGCACAAATTTACAACGCGAATTTTTTTTCTTTATCTCCCAATACTAGTTTAGTTTGTTGCGTTTCGAAATCGTAAAATATGAATATGACGTTATCTGCTTTTTTGGATGCACTAATCGGTTGAATATAACAAAGATGACTCATTGGTAAGTCAACTTTGCACGTTTTACAAAATATGACACCACGCACGTAATTTTTTTGATTCATTCCTTTTTTTGATCGTGTTGTTTTGCAACACATTTTACAAATTTTTATTATTTGACAAACACTGCTTTTTTTGTTGATAGAACCTCTTTTTAAATAATTTGCGTAACAGACAGCGTTGTAAAACGATACATCGCATACAATGCATTTTGTAAATAAATTTGCTGCATAATCACATTGTGGAGTTTGCATGCATCTGTGACATTTTTTTGAACATCTGTGATCTTTGACGTGCTAATAGCTTTTGTTACATCGTATGCAATAACCAGCGCTGCCACATACGCCAACCAAATTTAAAATTGGTTTAAAATGATTCAAATTTACATAATAATTCAATCGCAGTGTGTAATTAGCTTGTCCGTTTGTAGCGAGATTCAAACGGTTCCCATCGTACAAAGGAGGTTGTCCATGACTGAAACCCCGTAATGAGTATACAACTACAACAGTACTCTGATTTGCAAAAAATAATTGAAAGTTGTGGACGTCATTGAGAGTGCATCCTGCGGGATTAATGTGCACGTTTGCCGAATTTATGAGCTGTTTAGCTGATTCTCTTTGAATCCGACCATTTTCGTTTCTCATAAGATTCCAGTAATTGTGCAACTTACCTGATCGTATCTGTCCCCTGACAGTATGAGCAAAAGCTGCAACTAACGATCGACGTAGGCATAAGTTATCATCATTTCTTATGGTCAGTATAGATCTCTTGCGTACCGATATTTCCGTCAACGCTACACGGCTACCTTTTACTATTTCACTTCTTATTGATAGAGTATCATTAATATTTAAATCGTTGGAACTCTGTACTGTGGAATAGAAAAGATTCTAGAGATCATCGATGTTTAAATTTTGTATTGGACGAAACGAGAGCCATAGTGGTCCGTGAGTAAATTTCGATGAGTTGATTGTCACACCAATAAAATCATTTGGACCACTGTGGTCGCAAAGTTGATTATGTTATTCTTGCATGCAACTATTGAGCCAATTATAAACGTTAACATTAGGTGGTGGTAGTGGTATCATCATAGAGATATTAAAGTAAAGCACGCGATGCCTATTGACTCGGGTACTTCTTACTGGTCCGAGAGCAGGGGTACTCAAAAGGGACACCCACCCAGTTGTAACTGTATGTAAAAGTATACCTATATATAGTACATTAGCATACAGTTTCAAATGGGTAGGTGTTCCTTTTGAGAACGCTGTCCGAGAGGAGCCTGGGAGAGTGAGAGAGAACACTGCGGGAAAACCTTTTTTGACGAATTTCGATTAGATGAGAGGAGGGCTTTCTCGCAGCGTTCTCTCTCACTTCTCGGACCAGGCAGCCAGGCTCGTCGCGTACTCTATTCCAATATTTCTATGGGTATTCTTCCTCAGATTTCTCGACCTTTGTATCCAAACCTAGGGTAATGACGTACAGATACATTTTAAAGAATGAATTTTGGTGGTGCCCCCTCTCCACTCTGTAAAGGAAAGCCTACATATTTAACATTTAAGTTACAACATTAGGTGCAATTTTTTTTTTGCATAAGTCTCAACTTACCATCATTTTTATCGCTTTTATCATTATTTGTCATAGTACTGCCATCACTAGATGATGTTGATTCTGATTCTGAGTCACTTTCATCTAAATCTACATTGATAGAACATGTTAGAGAAACACGTCATAAATATGTTTTTTTTCCTAAATACGTAAAATCGCACGCGATTTACCGATCGGACAAGATAGTACAGTCAGAGATTATGAAGGTTGAGGTACATCGTTTTCATCGAACCTACTGCATTGTAGCAGTAGTTCATCCCCATCATTATCGTCCATTATTTCTCTTACGACTATGGATTAATAATGTTATAATAAAACAGGTCGGATAATCGTAGAAAAAAAATTAACTTACGATAATGCTGTATGACACTTTTCATTCTCGCATCGTTGCGCCAGACTCCTTGATTAACAGCATTACAACGATTTCAAGTATACGTTTATTTCAGGGGCTTAACCAAAACATAGATTTCGTTCCGTTTCGTTTCTTGAAAAGAAAAAGAAACACAATTATGTACCGTTTCGTTTCTCTGTAAGGAAACTGAATCAAGATAAATTTCGTTTCGTTTTTCAGAAACGAAACTAAAATCAATTTTATCTACAATAAGTTTCGTTTCCTTTTTATTTCCAGTACCGGAAACGAAAGTCGCAAGAATTTATTTTCGTTTCTCGTCTTAGAAATAAATTCTTACAAACACTGCAAAATGTTTATCTGCAACGAAACGAATGTCTGCGTGTTTTCGTTTCGTTTCATTTCTTGACAAATAATAGAAACATAATTCAATATCGTTTTGTTTCTTTGCAACGAAACTAAATGAAGATTAATTTTGTTTCGTTTCTTGGAAACAAAACTAAATTGAGTTTTAAATTCCACCAGTTTTGTTTCCTTTTTGTTTCCAGTAACGGAAACGAAAGTCGCAAAAATTTAGTTTCGTTTCTCATCCCAGAAACAGAATCTCATAAACACTGGAAAATGTTTATCTATAACGAAACGAAAGTCTGCGTGATTTCGTTTCGTTTCGTTTCTTGACAAATAACGATTCCTCGCAACGAAACGAAAACAAAACTACTTCAGTTACATTATTCACTAAAAAAATTAAGTTTTGATTCTCAAGGCAGAAACAAAATTCTACGAATTATGGGAAATGTTTTTCTGTAACGAAACATAATCATGCATTATTTCGTTTCGTTTCTTGGAGAAAAATGGATACTCCATTTCTCTTATTTTTTGGTTTTTCGATAATGTAACGAAAAAACATGATCACATTCACAGAAACAAAACAAAAATATATCTTTAGCAAAATTTATTGAAGTGAGATCTTCTTTAGGCTCGCCTCGGAGATTTCTCGGTTGGGGACCAAAACGGCAAAAAATATGTATGTGTAAAAACATGTGTACCCATATATATAAACTGCAACTTAATGTCGCTCGAGTCTTACTGTTCATCTTCTGACTCCGCTACATACTTATGTAAAGTCATCGTATGGTGTTATGAATGCATATTACCGTGTGTGTTGTGTGTGCACTGTGCACGTATGTATACATGTATGTATACGTGTGTAACTTGTGTATATAAATGTGCATGTACGTATGTGTGTGTAGGTGTACTGTCTACTATGTGTAGTGTGTAAGTGTGCTCGCATGTGTGTATATAGTACAATAGAGAGTGTTTTAATAGAGTTTAATAGAATTAGATAGTAGTTTAATAGAGTAAATTACCAAAGAAATGTTCATGCATGGCAGATCGATGCAGACAACTAATATTCATTCAAAAAGTTTAAATAATGATGTAACCTCCAAATATTAAAAAATACGCCACATACTGAAAAGAAATCAAAATATACCAGAAATGATAATTTTTATAGGTTTCCTAAAGGGACAAAACACATCGCAGCGCACAAAAAGAGAGATGTTGGGTTATATGAAAACATAACTTCAAATTTCAGTGTTTTGGAAGTATTTATATAAAAAGAAGGGGTAAAATTTTTGAAGAAATCATAGCATGTTTCAAAAATTATTACAAATGTGTACAATCTATTTATCGTTTTTGTCCACAATAAAACCTCTAAAACTATTTTAAAACTCAATATCTCTCAGGAAGATAGATGGACCAAGATGGTAGTTTTCCTACCTCAGGAATTTTTAAGGGGCTAGTGCGCCCTCGGTATCTAATCAGGGCTACATTACGGTCGCAAAATAGCCTTGACGGCCCGAGAGTCCTGAAGCTGATAAGGATGTCCCGGTAGGTTCTGGAAGTTCGGTGTGCATTGCCCCCAGAGCATTGGATTTATGGCTTAAGCTTAAGGTCACCGATGACGGGGCGTAGGAAAGAGAAAAGGGGAAAGATAGTAGACCAAAAAATATTCCTTTCGAGGCCTTCAGTTCGGGGTAATTATATTGAAATGAAAAAACAAGGAGGTAGAAAATTAATTACGTTTACAAATTTCGTTTTTTCAATTATAGTATGTCCAGAATGTTACTGTAGTCGTGTACAAATTGTTTTATGACTAATTTTACTCTTATTATCTACAATAATTCCAAACACTGCCTTACTTTGAACAGAAAAACAAACAGACCAAAAAAATTATTTGCTATGAGTTTTGCAAGAGAGTCAACAATATCGAGATACAACAATCAATAGTTTACACGACATGTTAACAATCTCAATTCTTCATGTTTATACCATATCCTACCGAGTTTTGACAGAAATAAAAAAAAAATAACCATAGTAAGTTCCTGTAGCTTTTTAAAGGAATAAATAGGACCCCTCTGTTTTAGATTTTCAATGGAAATTTCTTAAGGTTCACTGTCCACTGAGGTCACTGAGAAGTTTTTTTCGTCATTTCGTTATTTAGGGGGCTTCATTTAGAGCCAATAACAATGGCTCTACATACCCCCATTTACACACGCAACTTGCAGCTTATGCTCAGTGCTGCTGCCCACTAGTGCGAGTGTATGTCTAAGCCATGATCTTTAAAGAGTCATAACAGAAATCTCTTAATCGAGCTTACCGTGCCCACTGTGTTGAAAATTATACACGCCACGCATGCCAGGGCGAGGAAAAACGCGGCTCACACGCGTTTCTCCAGGAAGAAGTAGTTTGGTTCAATCAGATAAAAATTTTTTTTCTTACATTTTTATCTAAATCATAACAAATTTATAACATTACACGCAAACTTATTTCTACAAATATTTTGAAGTATATACTTGTAGACAGTTATACATTATTTATTTTCCTAAAATAATTATTAAAAATTAAATATAATGAGAAATCCAAGTTGTTGGTA
The DNA here is from genome assembly GCA_030522625.1 of Copidosoma aretas. Taxonomy (NCBI): domain Eukaryota; kingdom Metazoa; phylum Arthropoda; class Insecta; order Hymenoptera; family Encyrtidae; genus Copidosoma; species Copidosoma aretas. The sequence continues at coordinate 6,231 of JAPYYV010005221.1, read as the reverse complement.
ATCGAGTTCACAATATCGACAATAGACAAAAACCACTAATTTTATAATCAGAAATCTTATATATTGAATAACAGAAGATTTTCAATAAAGTTTTTAAAATCAGTATTGTACGTACTACACAAATACACGAAATACTATTGAATAATACTTTTGCTATAAAACACTTAAAGTAAGTTTGCAATGGACTGTATGATAAAATAATAACATTTTTTTCAGTTTTGCCTAAAGGCACTTAATGACTCATGTAGATAAAATTTGGTATAAAAGTTTAAATATTAATATTTACCTAACATTACTAGATAATTACTATATTTAGACGATTTTGAGGACGTATCCAATTACAATTTTTGACGCATATGTTAGTAGATAAATTTCCTCTTAAGTCGGAAAATATAAATTTCATATCAGAGAATAATCTTTCTACGATGACTTGAGTCATCGGGACAACATAAGTAATGAAAAATAAAGCATATAATTCTGAATGAGATTTTTTTTTGCTCCCAGTAATTAAATAAATTCTCTTTTCTAGCCAAACGTACCAGGCTTGTCTTATATTGCAAAAGTTTCTGTTCAATTTTTTCTTGTGATAGTACTATTGCAGATGACGGAGAATCTCCGTCTGTTTGTTGTAAAAACTTTTCAAGAGGATCTAAAGCATCATTCGGGGGCTGAAAATGAAATGAGTTATATGACAATTACCTAATTTAGAAAGAAAATTATAAAAGATTCTATTATTTCCTTTTTCATAAATGATTCAGGAATATCAAAAAATTTCATCAATATATCGTGCGACTACATTTTATTCATTTATAATGAGTCATAGGCACGAGCAATAATTAAAATTATTTAGTTCACAAATTCTTAGTTGCATGAATTATTACAATGAATACCACGCGAGATTACCTGTTTTTTAATCAAAGTACGTAAAATATATTCATAAACCATTGTTTAGTACTAAACTTAATGACACATTACAGCTTGATATTTCAAATATACTTATGTTATCTTTTCTTTCATTTATAATCAGATAATGTTTGTAGGAACAAAATATTTCTGCATTTAGCTGAAATAAAACATTTAGTGCCTAAGGCATGTAACATTATACTGGCATTAAGCGCTGTTTACTCTACTTTATATGTATCTTGACGATAAATATCGATTATTCATCGTAGAGTTTAATTTATCATCATTTTTCATGAAAGTGATACATAAAAAAATGATACACCAAAAGTAAAACGTATCATTATATTGATGTATAATAAGCCGCGTGGTATGATATCAATTTATAATTGAGTATTAATTCAATGAAAATATTTTCGTAAGTCATGTATAAATTGCACGCTTATAATTCAGAAATAAAGATGATCAATTTTCATTTATATTTTGATAGCTTTTTGAAAATTATATGTAAATTAAAAATTGATACCTGTTTTGAAGAACATGTGTTTTGCTGACTACTTTTAGTAGCATCGACGTTTTCATTTTATGTGATTATTCCGTGCAGCTGTTTTAATTTATTTATAGCACGACGTTCGTATTCATTACTTTTATCAGATCGAAAAACTGCTTTCATGCAGCGCGGATCAAAGAAGATCGCCGCTGGAAATGCATCGTTGTTGAGGAGCTGAGCTTCTCTCCTCTTCATCGCTTTCAACAGTTTTTGAGCACATCTAGACTTAATATTTTCTATAGCAAAATAGCAAGTTAACCATGTTCCGTGAAAATCGCCGGGTAAAAGTTGCTCTTTTTGCAAAATAATTGTGGCGTCATATACGGGCTCTAAACACAACTCATAGTTTTCGATTGAATTTCAAACTCTGTCGGTCAATACTAGTAGAATGTTTCTTTTGTTTTCTTTTTTTATTGCCGTTGAATGTGTTATTATTAAAAAAATTTTGTTATCTTTATTGACAATGTTGATAATTTACAACTGCAGCTATTATTCTATATCATGGTATGATGTGTCTACGCTATGTTTTGTTATCAATGCTTAAACTTTTCCCTGTTTGATAATTGGTATGAAACACACCTTTTAATTAAATACTTACTATTGTTAAAATTAAACGCATGTATAGTGAATATATATTAAAAACATTGTAGCTCGACCTGATGAGGCCAACAGAAGTTGGCGAAACGTTGTCAACTAAATAAACATCACCAACATCCATTAAGGTGTCCATTATTTCGTCCTACAAGATCAACTAATTATCTAACCTTTACATTTATATCTGTCGGTCAAGTTCAGGGCTTATTCTTTTTTACCCAAATCCGCACAAACTTTTTTCGCAGCGACAAGAGATCGCATCATTATGTACGTGGAACTCCACCTTGTATCATTATCAAGGCTTGGTCTGTTGACTTTGTAGGTTTTCAACACGCTTGCCATGCCTTCAGCTCTCAGAACTTTTATTGCTTTGCGTGCCTAAAAGTGATTATTTTTTTCTCATACCCCCGCCAAAATGATCCTCTATTCTCTGTTTTTAGAGAGCCAAGTGCCACATTCGTCCTTGGAACGAAATAGAAAAATCTTCAGTTATTGGCCTAGATCGCAATCCCGAAACAGTAAAACCAAACAAGTAACTTAGGAACGATTGTTTGTCCACCATTCTTCTGTCAATCAATTTAAAAAATTAACAAATAATCAACTCACAGATTCGGATATAATCCTTATACTTAAAAATAGTTAATAATTACAAATAAAGTTAGTATAGGTTGTCGCGCGGAGCGTGTAGAGGATGAAGTCCTACTAGTACATACACACACGCACGCACACATACACGCACATACAAGTGTGTGTGTGTGTGTGTGTGTGTGTGTGTGCGTGTGTGTGTGTGTGTGTGCGTGCGTGCGTGTGTGTGTGTATGTACTAGCGAGACTTCATCCCCTGCACGCTCCGTTCACCAACCCTTACTCCCTTTATTTGTAAATATTGAAGATTATCTATATTTTCAGAAATGTTGTAGCGGCCTCTCGGGCGAATTTAGCTGTTCTCGGAAGTATTCTTGATCAAGAGAGGCGTAAAATTTCAAGTATTTCCAAGTCATTGAGAGGAGGCGAGAAGGCGGCGGAAGGGGGGGGGGTGGTTAAGGGGGCCACAAATAAACGACGATCTTACAAATAAGATGAAAATCTAGTGAATTTATCTGTTAATTAGGGGGGCCTGGGGGGGTCTGAAAATATATATTCATATATATAATGATAGTAACATATTTAAAAAACTTTCCTTTTAACCGTGATTGGTGATAATTAACAAAAGACATAATCTAAGATTCATAGATATAGATCAAAGGAATAATCAGATACAACGAATTCATGTATAAGCCTATTTGCACCTGCGCAAAACCACGTAATTAATTTTTTAATAAAACAATTTTTTTTGTAGACATTTAATAATTTTTTTTAATTTTTATCAGAAAATCATTAAAACATTTATAAATAGCTTAAAAATCGATTTTTTGGGATAAAAATATTTGACAATCAACAAGAGCAGAAATAAAAAAAAAATTTCATTGAAATTTTTTTTACCTGAAAATGTTTGGTATTTGTCAATAGAAAAAAATAGGCCACGGTTTATTGAAGTTGGTCGAAGGAACCTTGATATATGACTGATAGTATACATAAGCGTGCTTACAACCATGCACACTCACATCAAAAAACTTAACTTCCATAAAATTTAGGTTGCTAGGTTATTGGGCGGTATTAACTGTCCATTTAAATTTTCTGACTTCCCAAATTCAATTTGTTTTTCCAAGAATTCAATGATATGTGAATTACTTTTTTCGAACTCAAAGTGTATTAAGAACAACTTTGTACTATTGGCGCTTTTGTCCAAAAAAATTTAAAAAATGTTACTGGGAATTTTAAACTATTTCAGCACCTAAGTTTTTTTCAGTTCGACAAATGGAAATTTTTTTTGTTATATCTGCTCTTACTGTTTTTTTTGCTTCCTGTTACTTTAAAGTAATATTACGAGGTATCAGTAAATAGCCCTTAAGACATACTTGACAATACTTACATCATCGAAATTTGTATAATGGGAGTGCATTAATAAAATTTACTAAATAACATCATGTAGCATGTTTCTGCTTTTTAAAAATGGAATATTCAAAAACAACAATAACGGATTTTACAAGTTAGTTTTTTTTAAAAGTGATGGATTATTATAAAGTGCTATCTTATGAGAAAAAGGAACTAGAGACTTTTCTTCTCAGTAAAGACACCATTATAATTTCTCTGTATTAAGATATTATTGTTTTATTATTTATATTAAGATATTTCTGGTCGAAGAGGAACATCAATGTACGTGTAATTAACCATTTCCATAAAATATATTATCAATCATCAATCATATGCATGGAGAAGCAATGAGAGTATCACAGCTTGCAGGTTATCGGCAGCTGCAGCAAAAGCAGACTAGAAAGGGGAAGAGGACGTTTGAGAAACAAAACTAGGAGAAAGCATCTCGAACGCAAGGCTGGCTGTATGCTCTGTGATCCAGCGGCCAGACATAGGTCTCTGTGGTCGACTCAACGGCATAGATACACCAAGCCTTATTTGATGTATTTTAGCCTCCTCAATCAGAAAATCAAGGGTGTTTGGCGAATAAATAATGCCTTCTGTTGTTAGTTTTATATTTTAACATACCAAATTTATAAGCTCAATTTTTTGTGTTAAAAATTTATTTTTAGATACTCCTTCTCATTTTAAACAGGCAAGGTCTCCTTTAGTATTTTCGTAAATCCATTTGTTTTTGTACAAAAAATTTTTGTAGTATGAAAAAACGCGTGTTTCTCGACATCTTTTTTGAAAATTCAGAAATTTTTTGTATAAAAACAAATAGATTTACAAAAATGTTACTGGAGACCTTTTCTGTTTAAAATAAGAAGAAAAATCTAAAAAAAAAATTTTAAAAACAAAAATTTGAGTTTTTAAATTTGTTCTTAATAAATTGGTAATTAACAATAGAAGGCATCATTTTTTCGACCAACAGGCAACGCCCTCCAGTGTCGGATTTAGTAGGCCATAATATATCAAATAAGCCTTGGTGTATCCTTGCCGCTGAGTCAGACACAAGGACCTATGTCTGGCTGGATCACAGGGACTATATATTATACCGTTAGTTTTGCGTTGAGTGTGTGAGAGACACCAGGTGCTAGAGCAATAGCTTGCCATGCGTGTAATGCATAGGAGCTGTGCCTTAAAAGTAAGATTTTTTTGAAGGCTTCACACAAGGCGCCGAGCGTACAGTTTACGCAAAGCTGTTCTCTCTGTATACGTGTTGTATGTATGCGAAAAATTCTGTACGTTCAAAGCTTACTGAATAGAAATGTTATGTATTCAGCTGATTATCGTTTTGCGTACTATTAAAGTATAAGGTTCAACGAATATTTAAGGCACCTGTTGATTGCGAAGATTAAAGGATAATTGTTTATTACGCTGCCATAGTCGTCCAAAAACTTATTTTTCAAAATTAGTGATTTTTTCGCTGAAGGAAATGGATTTTTTTGAAAAAGTCAAAAGATATTTTTTAGAAAAAAGAACTCAAAGAATCTAAAAAAAAATTTTTTAACTAATTTTTTACAATGTTATTAATATTTGTTATCCGTTTTTCGAACGCGATTTGGAAAAAACACTCTTATTATTTGTATTCGCCAAAATACATAGAAAACAATAAACTTTAATGTACTGGATCCCCTTCGGCCACGGGATCGCCCTAATCTCCTTGCAGACAAACGTGCCCAACGACAAAACATACGTACTCGGCTTCTTATTCAGCTTTGTCACTTTCATGATCAGCTTTTCGGCGTAGTGGCGGAGGCGTTTCGTCGAAATGCGCTACACAGTCAGTATTCGCGAAACAAGTTGGCCTAACTTACTCGTGTGAACTATTGCACCGAATTGTCTCTCTCCCCCTCACTCTCTGTTTTTCTTACATGCACTACGTACACTGGTAGAAGTATTCCTTAACTATAAAGCGGCGTCTTAACTGTTAAGGAATATGGCTTTGAATGCATGCTTATTCCTTAACAATTAAGACGCCGCTTTACAGTTAAGGAATACTTCTACCAGTGTACGTACACATACACACACACACACACACTATTCCATGTATATATATACTAGTGGGGCTTGGCCCCCTGCGCGCTCCGCGCGCCAACCCCCTTATTTCAATATTTCTATTCTCATGACTGAATAATAAATACAAAAGTTTATTTTTTGATACACATATAT